>JAJHSJ010001040.1:0-105903 GCA_021015155.1 Magnolia officinalis
CTAGCCAAGTTTACTTTTTCCTGATCACGATGATTCAACAAGTGAAGAGAATTTGGATGTGGATCCTGAATATGATGAAGATCTTCAAGATGCTTACAATGCCTTATTAGGAAAGTTGTAAAATTGCTGTCAACTTAAACTTCAAAAGAAAAGTTTTATAAACTTAAAGAATGTTTTGAAACTCTTATTTTAGAAAATCTCAATTTCAGATAGTTTTTGAAAGTCTAAGTGTGACCTAGAATTCAAACCTCCCTAATTGAAAATTTGAAATCGAAAATGAAAACTTAAAAATGAAGTATCTTCTCTTTTGAGTTTGAAGGATACATGGAGATATCCCAAGGTGATCCAAATTAGAAAAATTGTTATCCGGATCAAGAAATGTGGCGATCGATCTGGGTTGGGTTATGATAAAAACACATCTCCTAACAAGAAGTATACTCCTTCCAATTTTTGTGAAAGGAAGACTTCTAATTCAAAAGGAAAATGTACTAGTCAAGTTTTTTCTAAAAAATACAAAACTTTTTCTAAACCCAAAAGCAGCTATTTTAAAAATGCAGATTCGAAACCCACTAGCTGAAAAATTATTGATTTACTTAAGGAGCTATTAAAATCTAATTCTGTAGGTCACTCCTACAACTATAACATAAGAAGACCAATTATACTCCTAAACCTAAAACTGTACTGAAATGGGTTCCTAAAGCTGTCTGTTTGGTTGCTCACACTGCTTTCAAAGCTATAAGCCATTCGAAATGGTACCTAAGACAGTGGATGCTCCAGACATATGACAGGCGACAAAGCACTATTCACCGATCTTAAAGATATTACTGATGGGTCAGTCACATTTGGTGATGGTAGCAACTGCAAAGTATTGGCAAAGGTACGGTCCAACTCTATAACCTTCCCTTATTTAAAAATGTTTTATATGTTGAGGGTTTAAAACACAACCTGTTGAGCATATCTCAAATATGCGATAACAACCATAATGTTAATTTTCTAATCAAGGTTGTGAAATAATAAATGAAAAGGGTTCTGTAATATTAACTGGTCGCAAAACTTCTGAAAACTGCTATATAGTAAGCGATAGTAGCTCATTTAAACAAACGTGTTACATGGTCCATACCAATGAGACAGAATTATGGCATAAACGCCTCGGACATGTACACTATCGAAATTTATACGATTGAGCAAAGGTGAACTAATTAGAGGTCTACCTAAGATGCAAAAAGTAGATAAGATTTGTGGTGAATGCCAGCATGGTAAACAAACTAGGAGCTCTCACAAAAAGGTGAACTCCAATACCACCACAAGACCACTCGAGCTTCTCCCATGGATCTTATAGGACCACAAGAACGGAAAGTCGAGGTGGCAAAAAATACATCTTAGTTATTGTAGATGATTATACAAGATTCACTTGGGTTTCATTCTTGAGAGACAAATCAGAAACCCTTGATGAAGTGAAAAAGATTATAAAACGGATTCAAACTGAAAAAAGTTCTCAAGTCAACAAGATCCGTAGTGATCATGGATCCGAATTCGAAAATAGCGGTTTGAGAAATTCTGTAGCGATCAGGGAATATCGCATGAATTTTCTGCACCTAAAACTCCTCAACAAAATGGAATTGTCGAGAGGAAGAATAGAGTGCTTCAAGAAATGGGAAATGTTATGTTAATAGCATGAAGCTCCCTAGAAATCTATGGGCTGAAGCAGTGAATACAGCCTGCTACATTATTAACCGTGTTTATATCTGTAAATCTAATAATAAAACGGCTTATGAAATGTGGTTTGAGAAAAAGCCTTCTGTCAAATATTTTCGAGTTTTTGGCAGTAAGTGTTATATTTTGTGTGACCGCGAAAATTTGGGAAAATTCGACACTAAAAGTGATGAAGGGATCTTTTTAGGGTATTCTTTAAACAGTCGTGCATATCGTGTTCTGAACAACAGGACCGTTGTGATTCAAGAGTCAATAAATGTTGTGATTGACGATTTTTTGAATACACCTGTTCCTAGTTCTGATAATGATGAAGTGCTTATACTTGAAAATCAAGAAACTTCACCAAGTGAACCTAATTCTGAATTTAGGACTGTTAAAGATCATCCAACTTCTCAAATACTTGGAAACCCTCTCACTGGTGTGCGCACTCGTAGACAATTAGAGGACATATGTAATTACGTATGCTTTACATCCCAGATTGAACCGGTTAACGTAAAAGAAGCACTTTCGGATGAAAACTGGATTCTTGCGATGCAAGAAGAGCTTAATCAGTTTGTCAGAAATGATGTTTGGTATCTTGTTCCTAGACCTAAAGATAAACATATTATTGGAACAAAATGGATTTTCAAAAACAAATCTGATGAACTTGGAAATATTATTCGAAATAAAGCAAGACTAGTTGTACAGGGATATACGCAAATTGAAGGTATTGACTATAATGAGACATTTGCCCCTGTAGCTCGTCTTGAATCAATCAGACTTTTTATCTCCATTGCATGTTTTAGAAAGATTAAAATATATCAAATGGATGTAAAGAGTGCCTTTCTGAATGGTGATTTACATGAAGAGGTATATGTTGAACAACCAACAGGGTTTGAAGATCCTAATTTACTGATCATGTGTATCGTCTTAAGAAGGCTCTCTATGGTCTGAAACAAGCTCCCAGAGCATGGTACGAAAAACTGACTAAGTTTTTACTGAGTCATAATTTTCAAATGGGATGTGTTGATAAGACACTCTTTGTTAGAAGTATAACGATGATATTTTAATGGTTCAATATATGTTGACGATATTATTTATGGATCAACCTGTACTAATATGACTGTTGAGTTTGCAGATTTGATGAAGTCTAAATTCGAAATGAGCATGGTTGGTGAATTAAACTATTTTCTAGGGTTGCAAGTAAAACAACAACCTAATGGAATTTTTATCTCTCAAACCAAATATGCTCAGGGCTTAATCAAGAAATTTGGATTTGAGAAAGGTAAAAACTTTGATACTCCTATGAGTACAACTTTGAGACTCTCAAAAGACTCTGCAGGTAATGATGTGGATCCTAAATTGTATCGTAGTTTGATTGGTAGTTTACTTTATCTGACTGCTAGTAGACCAGATATAGCCTTGAGTGTTGGTATTTGTGCTCGTTATCAATCAAATCCTAAAGAATCTCACTTAACTGCGGTTAAGCGGATTATGCGATATGTCGCAAGTTCTACTAAACTTGGTCTCTGGTATCCACATGAAACTAATGTTCAATTAGCCGGGTATGCAGATGCTGACTGGGCTGGAAACATTGATGATAGGAAATCAACCAGTGGTGGTTGTTTCTACATTGGAAATTGTCTTGTTTCTTGGTTTAGTAAGAAGCAAAGTTCTATATCGCTATCAACAGCTGAGGCTGAATACATTGCTGCTGGAAATGCATGTACTCAACTTGTTTGGATGAAACGAATGTTGAGCGATTATGGAATTACTCTGGATTCTATGATTTTATTTTGCGATAATTCCAGCGCAATAAATATCTCTAAAAATCCAGTTCAGCATTCACGTACTAAGCATATTGATATTAGATTTCATTACATTCGTGAATTAGTGGAAGAAAAGGTAATTTGTTTGGATTACATTCCAACCGAGACTCAACTTGATGACATTTTCACTAAACCGCTCGACAAAAGCAGGTTTAATAAATTAAAGTTTGATCTCGGTATGAGCAATTTAAATTGAATTTGCATGATTTAGTGTATCATAATGTACATAAATTTGATGATTTATTTGATTAAATTTAAAATTTATTTTTAAAAAAAAAAAAAAAAAAATTTGCAAATTTTGAGTCGTACTCGACCAGTCGTGAGTGTACACGACCGGTCGTACTACGACCGGTCGAACACGTACACGACCGGTCGTGAAACTCGGGTTTTCACTTTAATTTGGGGATTTTGACTCATCTTCCTCATTTCTCTTTTCCCACCAACGGCTCTAGCTACGACCGGTCGAACCCACCTTCCTAGTTCTTCAAGGTTAGTGGTTCCTTTGCATTTTTACTATAGATTCTTGATATTAGTGTCTCAAATCACTCTCTTGTTGAATCTATTGGGTCGTTCATTGCAAGATTGGGGTTTTATCTTGAAAAATCTGATCTATTAAAACCTCATTTTTTCTATCTTGCATCTTGTGGTTTCATTGAAATCCTCCATTAAAAATGGATGCTAGAGGTAAAAAGAAAACTACTAGAGGTCCATCTTCTTCTAGATCAACTTCTATTGTACAACGTCATCTTCGGTCTCCCGAAAATGATCCTCCGAATGTTCGGGATTTACGTATGCGAAATATTATTGTTGAGCGTCCTGTGAATGTAAATCACATTGCTTCATATGGTATTCCTACTCTGTTGGAATCTGTGGGATGGGATAACATCTTGCATTGGGGTGGACCTGCATACCAGTCCATTGCCCAATCCATGTTTGCATGTATCTGTGATTTTTCTATTGATAATTTAATTTTTAAAGTTGATACTCAAGAAGGTTTGTTTGTAGTGGATCGGCATTTGATTGCTGATATTATGGAAATACCTGTCAATGATGAGAGCATTCCAATTGGTATTTTACATGACAGTCTCTCTGAATCTGAACGTAGAATGCTTACTAGAGATCTATGTAACTTGGATGTTCATTGGACTCATAAAGGTCATGCACTTCCCTCAAGATTTTTGTTACCCAGACACAGAGTACTACATAGGATTTTCATCTCTAATCTTTATCCACGTGCTGGTAATAAAACCGAACTCACTGCTTTTATGGTTCATGTTTTGTATTCTGTCATCTCTGGTGCAAAAATATGTTTACCTTCCTTAATTTGTCATTCCATTATTCTGTCTCGTCAACATCCTGGACATAGTGATATACCCTTTGGTTATTTGTTGACTATGCTAGCAAATCATATGCTCATTGCTATGCCTACTAGAGAAAAACCCATCCATCATCTCCCCTTCAATAATTCCAATCTTAACAAGATGACTTTAGAATTTACTGATGGTCAAGCTAGTGATCCTACTGAAGACGTGAATATGGATGATTTGTTTGAAGAACTTGAGTCAGACTCGGCTGATGATCCTGATTTTCAGCCCTCTGATTTTGATGAGAGATTGAATTCCCTTCAAGAGCAAGTGGCTCAAATTCGTGTTACCCAAGATACGCAATTCTCTTATCTACGCAAATATATGAGGCGTATTGCTAAGGGTTTACACAAATTGATCCTTCTAATCCTGCTCCATCCTCTGGTTCTGACTGAATGTTTTACTAAGTCTGTAATATTTGTTTTTCACTTTACATACTCACTGACTTTTTGAATTATGCACTAAAGTTTTCTTGAATCTATACTTTAACTGCTATATTCATTTTGATTGCTGCCCTTGTTCCTTTGTCATTTTGTGACAAAAAGGGGGAGAAGTTTTGGGAGTTCCTATTATCTATTACTTAGGGGAGTTAAACAACTTCTCAGGGGTACCTATTACTCTGGGTAGTTATGTGAGAATGAAATATTTGACTTGCTTCTCTATATGAACTTGTGGTTGTATGCTTCTCTATTGTTCAACTTATTGTGAATATGTTGTGAGTAATATGTTGTGAGTACTTCATTTTAATTTGAAGTATTATTATTATTTGGATGTTTTGTCACAAATTTGCCAAAGGGGGAGATTGTAAGTGTTATGGTCTCATGCTCCTTTGGTTGTCAAATTTTGTGTGCCAAAAACATCTATCGGTGTTCTGTACTTGTATGATCATTTATTGGAATTCAAGACACTTCAAAAGCTACATGTTGAAGCCTCAAAAAGCTACATGTTGAAGCCTCAAAAAGCTACATGTTGAAGCCTCAAAAAGCTACATGTTGAAGCCTCAAAATACTACATGATGAAGCCTCAAGAAGCTACAATGTTGAAGTTCAAATCTGAAGAAACAACGTATGAAGTAGTTCTATGTTGATCAAGATCTCAAGCCTGACAAGCCTGATATAATTCAATTTATCTACATTCGTTGAAAGGTTGAAGTTCAATGTCCATACGACATGGTTCAGGTTTGAATGACCTTAGGTTGACCCTTTAAGTAGGTCACTTTGGATACATTATTCAAATATTTAAAATACACAAGGTTGGTCTATTCTACGACCAGTCCTAGCTCTTGTTCGACCAGTCCTAACATTGGTTCGACTAGTCCAAGAAATTCCACGACCAGTCCTAAGAAGTTGAAGATTTTTCGGAATTTTTGGTACGCCCACGACCAGTCCTGGAGGTCCTTCGACCGGTCGTAGGTGTGGCTTCGACTCGTCCACGACCAGTCGTGGTGCTACGACTTAAAGTCCAGCAACGAAATCACTGGTCCTACGACCAGTCGTAGGAATTTACGACCAGTCGTAGGTGACCCACGACCAGTCGTGGGGTACTCACGACCAGTCGTAGAACGGCTTTCAAAGATCGCGCTTATTTTTTCAAAAATCTGTTAGAGCTACGACCAGTCGTAGGTTTCTAAGACCAGTCGTAGGAGCGATTTCTGCTTCTATAAATTGAACACGAAATTCAGAGTTTTCATAACTTCCACTCTCATTCAATTCAAGAATTTTCAAGTGATCACTCTGAGATAAGTTTGTGTTTATTTTAAGCTAGATTGTGCTTATTTAATATTCCTTTTTGCTAGCTTATTTAATTTGATTTTGTTTCTATATTCCAATCATATTTGAAAAGAGGAATTATCTTATTCCTTCTTCTTGGAATCAAAATCAAATTTAGCTACGCCCAACGAGTTAAATCTAAAATCAATTAGAACTTAGAACCTTATGAATGTGAGTATTGGAAATTGAACTTTGACATTCAAATCATCTACTCCGATTGGTTCTACCGGGCTGCTACGAAAAAGGAGAAATCCAGGTATTTTACAATTCTGTAAAATTCATTTGCTTTTGGTTTTGTTTGAGGTTGAGCCAGAAAAATCTCATTGTATTGGTTGTCTGAGGAAAACCAGAAAACTCAGAAAAGAGGGGTTTTTTGGATTGTGTAAGCCCAAGTGAAAAAGACACAATTGTAAAGGTTTTTGGTGAACCTGTGAAAACCTATTTGTTAGTGAACGCTAATATCCCCCGTGTGAGGATATTAGGAGTGGAGTAGCTTTTTGTGTGGCTGTTGGAAAACAGTTGGTGTACACACAAGCGAACCACTATAACTCTTTGACTTGTGGTTTGAATGCTTGCTTAATTTTCATATCTTTTATCATTTGATCTTGTGGAATGTACAAGGGGATGTGAATGTTGTAATTATTTACATTTCAAGCAAGTGTGGGGATTGTTGTAATAATTTAGATCTTACTTCTTCATTTAAATTCAATTCCTTGCTATTTCATTTACTTATATTAATATTGAGTTCTTGATCCAAAAGAGGTTCTAGAAATAAGGTTGTCCTACCATAAGCCCTTGTTGATTATGGTGTAAGGTTGTCCTTAGAACTGAATTTGAATCAATCTCTCGATATCTATTTATCAAGGTGATTTAAATTTAGCTTTGTGAATTGATTCAAGTTGTAAGGTTGTTGGTTTATTTTATTTCCGCTGAATTTTATTTTAATTTGGCATAGTCCTATTCACCCCCCCCCCTCTAGGACATATAGCTTGGCCTTTTCACTTGAGTCATGGGCTCCTCCTTTGGCGATAGTGCCGTATCAGCGTTGGGTGACGGAGCAGTCGCTTTACTGCCGGGTTCCTAGTTGACACTTGACAGATGATGTGGACGACAGAGACATCCTTGGAGATTCTGCTTCATCCTCTTCAGGGGTCAATGACTCCTTCGAAGCGTTCGAAGAGAGGCCCTTCATTGACCCTTCCTTCATGTCAGCTACACACGGAAACCTTTTGTCTGAGCTTTTCGTGCTTCAGCATGCGTGTGAGGACATGGCTCGTCGACTAACGGTAAGGTGGCAATATGACGAGAGTATGGTAGCGTCCCGCAGATTAGAGAGGGATGAGGTCTTCTACTTGCGCATGGAGGTTGATAGACTTAGGTAGCGATTATCGATGTATGAGGGAGCAGCAGGAGAATTACTGGGCGGTTTTTTACTCTATTTTTATTGCATCTTTTTTTTTGTTCAAAAAGAGATTGTGTATTTTTGTTTTGAGCAGCTTTGTAAAATATAGTGGATTTTGCAGATATATACCAAAAGTTTTAGGAAGGGAAAGAAATATTTTTGTTTGTGCCTTATTTTGTCAATGTGTACTCGTGCTTGGATATGTGCTTTAGATGATGGAATCAGATCATTAAAATCAACTCACATCGAATGTGGTATTCCTGAGTTGTTTACTAGGGGTCTTGGTTCCCTGAGGGTAGTGCATACTAGGATCATGCCCCTCGGATTTGGGTAGACCCTGACAGAATTCTGATCCAGGACTTATTTCTTCCTTGTGCTTCTTCATTTTGCTTGTTGCCTTAACTTCCATTGTTCTTGCACTTTTTTTTTTTAGCCATTATTGCCTATAGCGCCTTTTCGGGTTTTCACCATGACTGGCTTCCCCATCATTTTTGCCTGTGGCGTCCTTTCAAATTTTCACCACATCCCGGGTTTTTGCTCTTGCTTGTCCTTTGGCAGTTGTGCTCTTTTTACCCTTAGCGCCCTTTCGGGTTTTCACTAAGTCCACTACATGCCTACTATTTTTACTCGAGCCGACCTTTCGGGTTTTCAACTCGCCCTCTTTGCTTAGGCACTTTTTGTTTTTTTTTGTAATGAGAGAGAGGGGTTGGATTTCCTTCATTGTCAGCCGATTGACTGTCTTCCTAATTCATATCTGATCACAATCATAAAGTTGTTTGTCTGAGTTAGACAATCCTGTTAGGGGAAGCGGGATGGTCTTGTAAGACTTGTATCTTTTTTGGGTTTTTTTTTGTTTGAACTGTATACTTTTCCATTTTTTTTTGTTTTCCTCTTTTCCTAGGGTGTTTTTTCTTTTTCTCTTTTTTTTTTTTTTTTTTTTCGTTTTTTTTTTTCTTTGGACTTGTATTGGGGAAGAAATGATGGGTGTATTTTAGGATGGTCTTTTTTTTGCTTTTTTTTTTTTTGTGTCTTTTGACCTTAGCTTTATGATTGTAATTATTGATGAAATTAGGTATGGTTATCCATGATAGATTTTTATGTTGTCGGTGTTGATGGGCTCTGGAAGATGTTGAAGGTCAAATATTGCATATTATCCCCCATTTATTACTTAGTTTTATAAACATGATAATGCTTAATGTTCTATTTTAATCATGTTTGTGTTACAAGGTGAATTTAGGAGCTTGGATTGAAAAGGATGTTAAAAGCATGGATTTAACACTCAAGAATCACCAAAGCCAAGGATGGATCTTATGAGACCAAGAATGAAGAAATCACATGCCGAAGATCTGCTTGAAATGAGGAATGAAGAGAATCAAAGACTTGAAGTGAAAAAAAAAAAGAACCCTAAAAATCTGCTTGCTTCGACTAGTCTAAGCCCTGTTTCAACCAATCTAAGCTCTCCCTCGACTAGTTGAAGGAACTTTGACTCGAACTCCAGTGATCAAAATCCTTTAAATTCCCGTCATCCTCGACCAGTCGAAGGTTGTCTTCAACCAGTCTAAGGTTACACAAAATTTGCGCAGACTGCGTAAATTTGATGCGGTTTTCAGATTTTTCCAACTCGGTGTGAAAGTTGGAGTTGCACAACTATATAGGATGTTGCTAGGCATTTTCTAGGGTTTGAGAAGTGGAGCAAAAGGGTGGAGAAGCCGTCGCCAAGAGTTTTTCTTCTTCTTCCTTAGTTTTTTCATGTTTTATTTAAGAGACTTTGGTTCAATCATGTCTATGGTTAGCTAAACCTCTTAGCTAGGGCTAAGAGGTGAAGCTTGTAGCGTGATACGATGTTTCTATTGATTTGATTCTAGTTTGATTATAAGGAATATTTTCAGTTTTTAATGGTTTGTTGTGACAAATTACAATAGATCTGCGATAGCTTTGAATATCGTCCTTTCCTATTTTGAGATTGATGGATTGGTAAATCTTGTTGTTTGCCATCGTCCCATGGGCATGGTTAGGTGACGGAATCCCTTTCAATCTTCCCAATTCTCCTTCTTTGATGACTAGATTCATGAGAAGTTCAAAGATCTGATCGTCTCTTTTTCCAACTGAATAAGATAGGACTCTGATTCCAGTTGTGTTCTTGAATCAAGCATAGAATCACCCCGATTGTTACAAGTGAATCCTTGGAAACCCTAGTTCCCACCTTTGAATTCTTAAGTTTTAATTACTTTAATCACAATTACTCTCTCAATTACTTCAGAATTATATTCACATCTTCTTCTAATTCTAGTTCTAGTTACTTTCAGAATACACACAAGATTAGTCCCTGTGGATTCGACTTCGGTCTCACTAAGATTATTACTACATCGTGACCCTACACTTGGGGTTGTGAATAAGTTTTTGGCGCTGTTGCCGGGGACTACGGTTACGTTTTTGTGGAATTAATTGGTATTAGAATTAGGTTAAGATTAGGGTTTATTTTTCTATTATGTTTTTATGTTAGGATTTTTTCTGAAATTATTTTTAAAAACTAACATTGTTTTCTGTTTTGTAGGATCCTAACATTATCACTCTTATTCGGTAATTTTGTTCTAACCCTCTCTTTTATCTTTTATAGATCTCTTACTTGTTTTAGTTTTTCTACTTTTCTTTTTAGGTTTAGTTGTTTAGTTACTTGAGGGCTGAGAGTGTTTCATGCTCAAGTGGGTCCTTGATAACACTCTACGTCTTTTGAATGAAGGAGGATTAGTCGAAGGGTTGCCTATCCATCACAGGATTAGACACCACTTGAGACCCTCTGAGTTAATAGAAGTGATGGCTGCAAATCAACCTCAACCCCAGTTGAGGAAGTTCAAGATGAAAACGAGGTGCACAATGCACCACCGCCTCGTACTGTACGAGATTATTTACAATCGGCAGGGATGAGTACACCTTCTTGCATGATATTTCCATTGAATGTAGGAACTGTGGATATTAAACCATGGGTAATTCAACTCCTTCCTAAGTTTCATGGACTAGAATTTAGAAGTCCATACTTGCATATGAAAGAGTTTGATGAAATCATATCTACATTACACTTCCCAAATGTGTTTGAGGACACAGTTAGACTGAAATTGTTTCCTTTCTCTTTGAAAGAAAAGGCTAAGTCGTGGTTACATTCCTTAAGACCAAGGTCCATTGGCATGTAGGCTGAGATGACAAGGGAGTTCCTTAAAAAGTTCTTCCCCTATCATAAAACAAATACCTTAAGGAAAGCAATCATGAATTTTGCGCAAAAAGAGGATGAGACATTCTTCCAATGTTGGGAGCAATTTAAGGATCTCATAAATTCATGTCTACAACATGGCTACGAAACATGGCGTATAACAAGCTTTTTCTATGAGGGATTGACCTCACCCATGCGCCAATTTGTGGAGATAATGTGTAATGGGGAATTCATGAATAAGGAAGCTGATGATGCATGGGATTATTTTGATAAACTTGCTAAAAATGCGCAATCATGGGATACCTCTTCAAGAATTACTACTTTTAAGCCTACTCGATTAAAGGAAAGGAGAGGAATTTATGTTCTAAAAGAGGAAGATGATATAAATGAAAGAGTAGACAAACTCACAAGAAAAGTCGAGGCCATGAAACTTAAGAAGGTAGAACCCAAAAAGGCTTCAGAAGTTGTTTGTGGTATTTGTGTTTGTAACATACATACAACTAAGAATTGCCTAACAATTCCTGCTTTTCAAGAGATATTGAATGAGCAACCGTAAACAACTACCAAAAACCTTTTAGTGGACCCACCTCAAATACATATAACTCAAGCTAGAGGAACCATTCAAACTTTAGTTGGAAGAACGGAGAAACGGCTACTCTTCAAGAGATCCTTAACCAATTTCTGAATTAAAGGAAACCTTAAGAGGATCTGGTCTTAAAACATATACAAAACCAAGAGCTTATTAATTAGGGTATGCCGCAAGCCTTTCAAGACCTTACAAAGGCCATATAAGGGCTTAAAACAAAAAATTCAATCAGGGAGAAAAGGATTCTTCTGGCTCAGCCTCTCCCTAACCCAAACAGTAATATGAAATCAGTGACCCAAACTCTTTAAAATGGATGGACCAGGCTAAGTCTATCACCACTCTTAGGAGTGGAAAGACAATTGACAAATTTCTTCCGGTGAGGGCTGAAAAACCTAAGGATTCGTAAATAAATGAGAATGATAGGCCTAGCAATGCTCCACATGGGTTAGAACCGAAACCTCAAAGTAAGCCATTTGTGCCATTCCTTCAACGATTGATTGCACCAAAACCTCTCTCTAACTTTCAAGATATTCTAGAGGTGCTTAAGCAAGTGAATGTTAACATCCCTCTACTGGATGTCGTTAAACAAATCCCTTCATATGCCAAATTTCTGAAAGACTTATGTACGACCAAAGACGGCAAAACATACAAAAGAAAATCTTTTGATAGAAAAAGTGAGTGTCATCCTTAAGTAAGATGTGCCACAAAAATACGAAGATCTCAGTAGCCCAACCATCACTTGTGTAATTGGAAACCACTGGATTGAGCACGCGCTTCTTGACTTAGGGGCGAGTGTAAACTGATCCTTTACTTAGTTTAAAAACAATTGGGTTTAGGTGAATTAAAAGTCATGCCGACCACATTACAACTTGTTGATCACTCAGTTCGTGTACCAAGAGGAAAAATTGAGGATGTGTTATTCCAGGTTGACAAATTCTACTACCCAGTAGATTTTATCGTTCTGGATACTCAGCCCATCGTGGACATGAGCACTTAAATTCCCGTCATTCTTGGTCGCTCATTCCTTGCCACATCAAATGCAATCATCAATTGTAGGAATGAAGTCATGAATTTGTCTTTTGGGAATATGACATTGAAGCTCAATATCTTTTCAATATGAGTAAACAGGTAGAGGATGATGACGATGCCCATGATATTAACTTGATTAATTCTTTTGTAGAGGATAGAACTCTGATGACCTTATCCTCTGACCCCCTAGAGATGTGCTTAGCTCACTCCCATGATTTATATGATGATATTATTAGAGAGACTGGTGTCATGCTTGATATTGTGCCGATACTTGAAGTTAAGAGGCCACAACTTGAAAAATTGCCCCAAACTAATGTAGTTCTACTATCTAACCTCAAGGCACCGAAGCTTGACCTAAAACCTTTGCCCTCTGAATTGAAATATGTCTATTTAGGTCAAGATGAGACATACCCGGTGGTGATTTCTTTCCACCTTGAGCAAGAACAGGAGAGTATACTTATCTCTACTCTCATTGAGTACAAAGGAGCCCTTGGATGGTTGAGTACGGATCTCAAGGGAATTGACCCTTTAATTTGTACTCACCATATTTATTTAGAGGATAAATAAAGACCTCCTGGCAACAATAACATAGATTAAATCCAAACATGAAGGAAGTGGTTAAGACCGAAGTTATTAAGCTATTAGATGTGGGTATCATATACCCTATATCCTATAGTTGATGGGTGAGTCCAACTCAGGTGGTTCCTAAGAAGTCTGGAATCACCATCGTAGCTAATGCAAACAAACAATGAACTCGTGGTAACTAGAGTCACTACTGGTTGGAGAATGTGCATTGACTACAAGAAGTTGAACACCATCATGAGGAAGGACCACTTTCCTTTACCCTTCATTGATCAAATCTTGGAAAGGCTAGCTGGTCATTCCTATTACTGTTTCCTTGACAGATATTAGGGCTACAACCAAATTGAGATAACCCTTAAAGATCAGGAAAAAACAACATTTACATGTCCTTACGACACCTTTGCTTACCGAAGGATGCCATTCGGACTGTGTAATGCCCCCACCACGTTTCAACGATGCATGATGAGTATTTTTCTAACATGGTGGGGCAATATTTAGAGGTCTTCATGGATGACTTTTCTGTCTTTGGTCCATCCTACAGCGATTGTTTGGAGAATCTTAAATGTGTGCTAAAGCAATGTGAGAAAAAGAATTTGGTACTAAATTGGGAGAAGTGTCATTTCATGGTTCGTAAGGGAATTATCCTTGGACATATCATCTTGTCCAAAGGAATTGAGGTAGATAAGGCAAAGCTTGATCTTATCTCTAACTTACCTCCACCTAAGAACATTTGTGACGTGCGATCCTTCCTAGGACACGCCGGATTTTATAGATGATTCATAAAAGACTTTAGTCACCTCTCTTGTCCTTTATGTAATCTACTTCAAAAGGATATACCATACGAATGGACTGAGCAATGCTAGGAAGATTTTTCTAAGCCTAATGGCATGTTAACCAGCGCACCTATCATGCAGCCACCCACTGGAACCTTCCTTTTAAAATTATGTGTGATGCGTCCGATTATGCTCTTGGGGCGGTTTTAGGCTAGAGAAAAGAAAAGAAGCCTTATGTTATTCATTATACAAGTAAAACTCTAAATCCCGCCCAAGTGAATTACTCTACTATGGAGAAAGAACTCTTAGCTGTATTATTTACTTTGGACAAATTTAGGTCCTACTTGATTGGATTCAAGATCATAATCTACACTGATCATGCGGCACTCAAGTATCTTCTTTTTAAGTATGATGTTAAGCCTCGCTTGATAAGATGGATCCTCCTACTCTAGGAATTTGATTTGGAAACAAAAGATAAAAAGGGAGTAAAGAACGTAGTGGTTGACCATCTTTCCCTCCTTGATCTCTTTGATTCCCTTGAGACAACACATATAAATGACATGTTCCCTGACGAACAATTGTTTAAAGTCTCTCATTCACCTTGGTTTGCTAATATTGCTAATTATCTTGCCACGGGTTTAACGCTAACACATTGGACTGCACAAGATAAGAAAAAATTCTTCGCCGAGGTACGCAAATTCTTCTGGGATGATCCATATTTATTTAAATATTACCCAGACCAAATCTTAAGGAGATGTATGCCAGACAATTAACACCAAAGTGTCATCTCCTTCTGTTACTCTCAGGCCTGTGTGTAAGTGTTATGGTTATTTGTTCCTTTGATTGTCAAATTTGGTTGTGCCAAAACCACAGTTTGTGTCTTGTGTAACACATTAATATATATGTTCAAGCTAATGCATCACATGTATAAGGACAATGCTTTAAATCATGAACAAAGATCTACTTAAAGAAATGCAAGATCAAGTACATTGATTCACCTTTAAGCTTCAAAGTTCAATGATTTTAAAGTGACATCAAGAGACAAGTCAACTGTTTATAACTCAAGACTCAAAGTGAAGCACGATTCAAGAACTACAAAGACAAGCTTCAAAAGATCTTAAGTACAAGCTTCATGAACTTCTACGATCTTTCATCATCTGGAGAAGAGAAGGTTCAATGTTCATATAACATGGTAAAGGTATGGAAGACCTTAGATTGACCTTGGGGTAGGTCATTTTGAATACATAATTCAAATTGAATTACTTTATAGATGTTTAGTCTGTTCTTCGACTAGCCCTGGACTCTGTTCGACTAGTCCTAGCACTGGCTCAACCAGTCCAAGAAATTCCACGACCAGTCCTAAGTTGTTGTAAATTTTCAGAATTTTTTGGTTGAGCTACGACCATTCTTGGAGACTGCTCGACCGGTCGTGTGAACAGTGCACGACTCATTCATGACCAGTCCTGCAGTTATGACTCAAACTTTAGCAATCATTCCTGGTTCCTCACGACCAGTAGTGGGAAGGTCACGACCAGTCGTGGAGGTCCCTCGACCAGTCGTGAAGTGCCTACGACCAGTCATGGAATGGTTTTATCCGATCGCGCTCAAAAATTCAAAATGCTGTTGGTTCTACGACCAGTTGTAGTGTCCTTATGACCAGTCGTGAACGTGATTTCTTCATCTATAAATAGAGCATGATTTTCAGAGTTTGACAAGTCAATTCAAGTAAAATCAAGGCATCACTCTAAGAGATAAGTTTGTAAACTTTTTAAGCTATATTGTGCATATTTAATATTCTCTTTTATTAGATTTTTATATTTGATTTTGTTTATGCATTCCAATCTGATTTGAAAGAGGAATTGTGATATTCCACTTCTTGGAATCAAAATCAAATAGAGCTAACCCAATTTGATTTAATTTAAAATCAATTAGAACCTAGAACCATTTCAAAGTGAGTGTGGACATTGAACTTCTATATTTTAACTTCTACTCCGATTTGGTTCTTCCGAGCTGCAACAAAAGGAGAATTCCAGGTATTTTACATTATTATAATTTCCATTGTATTGGTTTCTTTTGAGATTAATCCAGAAAAATCTCATTTGTTTTGGTTATCTGAGGAGAGCCAGAAAACTCAGAGTGTGGGGTTTTTGAATTGTGTAAGCCCACTTGAAAGACACAATTGTGAGGTTTTAGGTGAACTTAAAAAAACGTATTTCTATAGTGAACGCTAATATCCACTGTGTGAGGATATTAAGAGTGGAGTAGCAAGCTGTGTGGCTGTTGTTTAACAGTCGGTGTACACACAGGAGAACCACTATAACTCTTTGTGTTTTGTGGATGTGTGGTTTAATTTCTATACCTTTTATCATTCAATATTGTAGAATGTATTTGTGGATGCGAATGTTGTAATCTTTTACCTTTCAATCATTGTGGGGAATGTTGTAATAACTTAGATTTTATTTTCTTGTTATTTATCTATTTATTCATCTGTATCAAGTTTGAGTTTTTGATACAATGACCTTTCTAGGAATCAGGTTGTCCTACCATAAACCTTAGTTTTTGGTGTAAGGTTGTCCTTAGAACAACATTTGTATCAATCTCTCAATACTCATACATTTGAGGTTGCTTTACATTTCAGTATTGTGAATTGATTATAGTGTTATCTTTCCTTTATTTGTTTAAATTCTGTTGTTATCATTTTAATTTGGCATAGTCCTATTCACCCCCCCTTCTAGGACATATAACCTGGCCTTTTCACTGTAGTGGTCACTTTTTGTTAAAAAGACCATGACCAAAATTCTGCAGTGCGGCTTTTATTAGCCCACTATGTTTAATGACACTTATGAGTTTTGCAAAGCTTGTGAGCATTGTCAGAAATTGGGAGCATTGTCGTGTCGAAATATGATGCCTTTAAACTCCAGTCTGATCATTGAAGCATTTGATTACTGGGCATCGATTTCATGAGACAATTCCCCTAATCCTTTAGAAATTTATATATTTTGCTAGCAGTAGACTATGTCACTAAATGGGTCGAAGAGATTCCATGCTAGAATAATGATCATTAAACAGTCATTAAATTCTTAAAAGAAAACATCATTTCCCGATTCGAAATGCCTCGATCCATCATTAGTGATGGAGGTTCACATTTTTGTAATAGGCCATTTGTGAACTTAATGAAGAAATATGACATCTCCCATAAAGTGAGCACTCCATACCACCCACAGACAAGTGGACAAGCTGAGATTTTCAATAGGGAGATTAAACATATTCTGGAGAAAATAGTTAACCCTGATTGTAAGGATTGGTCAATCCACTTGACCGATGCTTTATGGGCTTACCGTACTACATTTAAGACTCTTATTGGAATGTCTCCCTTTAGACTTGTCTATGGGAAGGCTTGCCACTTGCCTATGGAGTTGGAACATATGGCCTACTGGGCTATTTAAAATTTAAACTTCAATTTGGACAACACTGGCTCGCTATGTAAACTTCAATTGAATGAACTTGAAGAGTTCCGGGATGATGCACATGAGAACTCGAGAATTTACAAGAATAGGATGAAGGTGTTTCATGATCAACACATTCTTCGGAAGTCATTCACACTAGGTTAGAAGGTCATTTTGTATAATTCTCGATTACATCTTTTTCCGGGTAAACTCCAATCTCGTTGGACCGACCCTTTCACTATTACTAATGTCTATCCTTATGGGGCTGTCGAGATTTGGAATCCAAATAGTGGCAATGACTTTAAAGTAAATGGGCATCGATTAAAGCCATTTGTAGAGAAATTTGATTCAGAGGACATGTTCATACCTCTGATCGATCCTGTTTACCAGGATTGACCTCCTAGTCTGACGGAGGTATAGCTAGGTTTATTGCTTTCATATATGTTGTGTTTAGGATAGTTTGCTTTACGCTGGTTAGGATAGTTTGCTTTCTGCTGTTTAGGGTTATTTGTTTTTCACTGTTTAGGATAGTTTGCTTTCTGTTGGTTTAATTCTTGTGCTAACTCATCTTCACACTGAGATCATTGGAAAAGCCTCAAAATTCATTCTTCAGGTATTACCTTTCCATCACTTCCTTTTTCTTTTCATTGCCTCTTTTGCATTGCATGATTATTTCTTTTACATTGAGGACAATGTAGATTTTCAGGTTGGGGATGAGGGATTAGGTAAACTAATTAGTGTTTTCTCAGTATTGAGTAAAATTTTTGAAAATTTTCAATGTTTCAAGTTGAAATCTGTTAGGAAGTGATGAATTGTGTACTTAAGAATGCTTTGAGTATGATAAGAAAGAGATTGAATTTTGGATTGTTGGAGTTTGATCAACTTAGTAATCTATCATCTAAGTTCTTGCGCTCAATTGTTAATCTAAATCACAAGACACATTCAATTTGCCTTTTGTAAGACATGATAGAATTTCTGATTGTTAGTATGTGAATCATTGATAGATGGTGAGAATCAAGTATGGAGAATTTTATCCACCTTAAAAGAAAAAAGAATTAGTTAAAAAAAAACATTAGATCGATAAAAAGGTTATGTATGGTGAAAAGATTGGAAAAGAATGCAAAAATAATAAGGTCTATAAAAGAATAAATAAAAATTGATCGTCGATATAAAATAAAAAACTGAAAAAAGAAGGAGAAGGGGATAAGTTCGGAATCAGTACTTGAGTTTCAAACCAATCTTAAAGTGATGAGCATGGCTAGCATGATGAAAAGATAGTATTTTTATGGGAAGTAAGTAGATTCTCACGAAACACATTGAAGAACATGATATATAGACTTATACTCTACTTTGATTGATAAAGAATCTATTTGATAGATCGCTTATGTGATTCGACTCTAAGTTTTCAAAATCTCACTTTCGTATCTTAATTCTACCCATTCATGCTTGAGTGTACAAAATATTGTTTTCTTAAATAGGTTATGGAGATTGAGCATTGAGGTTTGTTTCACGCATACTTCACTCGGGACTAGCAAAATGCTGGTTGGGGATTGTGTTGAGGGTCCCGAATTTTTCCAACTCAGTGTGAAAGTTGGAGTTGTACAATTATAAATAGAAATTCCTAAGCATCTTCTAGGGTTTGAGGAGTGGAGGAAAAGGGTAGAGAAGCCGTCGCTAAGAGTTTTTCTTCTTCTTCCTTAGTTAGGATGTTTCTATTACTTTGATTCATGTTTATGTTGAACTCTCTTTGATTCTAGTTTGATTATAAGGACTATTTTCAGTTTTTAATGGTTTGTTGTGACAAATTATAATAGATCTGCGATAACTTTGAATATCATCCTTTCCTATTTTGAGATTGATGGATTGGTAAATCTTGTTGTTTGCCATCGTCCCATGGGGATGGTTAGGTGACGGAATCCCTTCCAATCTTCCCAATTCTCCTTCTTTGATGACTAAATTCATAAGAAGTTCAGAGATCTGACCATCTCTTCTTCCAACTGGATAAGATAGGACTTCGATTCCAGTTGTGTCCTTGAATCAAGCATAGTATCACCCTGATTGTTACAAGTGAATCCTTGGAAACCCTAGTTCCCACCTTTGAATTCATAAGTTTTAATTACTTTAATCACAATTACTCTCTCAATTACTTCAGAATTAGATTCACATCTTCTTCTAGTTCTAGTTCTAATTACTTTTAGAATACACACAAGATTAGTCCCTGTGGATTCGACGTCGGTCTCACCGAGATTATTACTACATCGCAACCCTACACTTGGGGTCGTGAACAGAATATCTTCTCCTCTCAGGTTGGTGAGCCGAAGGGTGCATCCTAGAAGCACCTCACGGATGATCAATGGTCCATACCAGGAAGGCTTGAATTAGCCCCTAGGGTCTGGTAGGTGTGGAGTAAAGATGTGCTTCATGACCATATCATCTATCTTGAAGCTCCTCTTCCAGACCCTTTTGTTGTAGGCTTGAGCGATCCTTCTTTGGTAACATTGTGAGTGACTTAGTGCGCGCATGCGCTTCTCATCTGCCAGGTGAAGTTGATCGTATTTTACTTGTTGCCACTCACCTTCTTTGATTTTGCTTTTCAGTAATATTCGGAGAGATGGTATTTTGATTTTGACTGGTAGCACTGCCTCCATTTCGAATGTGAGTTCGAAAGGAGTTGCGTCTGTAGCAAACCGTACAGACGTCCGATAAGCCCAAAGTGCGTATGAGAACATCTTAGACCAATTGCGATATGTTATGACTATCTTCTCGAGTATCCTAATAATTATTTTGTTTGCAGCTTCGACTCCACCATTCATCTGAGGGCGATAGGGACTTAACCGATGGCGTTGGATCTTAAATTTTTTGAGGAATTCATCCATCCTTTTATTGATGAAGGGCGACCCGTTATCCATAATGATGGCATGAGGGACTCTGTACCAGCTAATGATGTTGTTCTTCATGAACTTCACCAAGTGAGATGTTGCGATTATGGTATAGGATGCTGCTTCTACCCACTTCGTGAAGTAATCAATTGCCACCAAGATGTACTTGTGATCGTTTGAAGCTTTTGGGTTGACTTTCCCGATGATGTCGAGACCCCACATAGAGAAAGGCCAGGGTGCAGTCAGGTTGTAAAGTTCAAAAGTAGGTGCATGAATTTGATTTGTGTGTTCCTGACATTTGAAATGTTTTCTGACATGTTGGCAGTAGTCTGTCTCCATTGTTAGCCAATAGTAGCCGAGTCGCAAAATCTTTTTCACCATCATGTGACCATTCATGTGTGGGCCATATACTCCTTCATGATCTCTGACATGATCTTAGCCACTTCTGTTTCATCCACACATCGAAGGAGGACTTGGTTGAAGAATCTTTTGTAGAGGATACGTCCACTAATAGTGAACTGGGTTGTTAGTCGCTAAATGGTGCGACGATAAGTTGGTGTAGCTTCATTGGGATATTTTTTATGCTCCAGATACCTTTCGATGTCCGTGTACCAGGGACGGTTGCTAGGTGAGACTTCTGCTTCATCAATTTGTAGACAGAAGGCAGGCTCCTCTTGAAGCTCCACAGTAAGTTCCCACTCGAAAATTCCTTTGGGAATCTCTAGCATTGACGCGAGGGTGGCGAGTGCATCTACAAATTGATTCTTAGCTCGGGGCATGCTTCATATTTAGCCACATTATTTATACAATTAAATGCTAAACGCCTGGAGATGGGAATCGGGACATCGTCGGGGGAGTAAAGAATTGCTCCTACTCCGCTCCCTTTTGAATTGGCGGCTCCGTCGAAGAAGAGGGTCCATTCTTCTACCTTTCTTTCTTCTTCTTCCTCGATAAGGACGATGTCCTCGTCAAGGAAGAAGGTCTTTAATGATTGATAATCGGGGAGGGAATGAGCTGCTAGGTGGACAGCCAGTGCTTTCCCCTTGATTGCTTTTTGAGTCACATAAGTGATGTCGAACTCAGAGAGTAGTAATTACCATTTCGCGATTCTTCCTGTTAATGTTGGCTTTTTGAACAGGTACTTTAATGGGTCCATGCGAGCAAGCAAAAGGATTGGATAGGCGATCATATACTATCGAAGTCATTGTGTTGTCTAAACCAAAGCAAGACACGTTTTCTCTAAGCTAGAATACTTTGACTCATAGCTAGTGAATCTTCGGCTTAAGTAATAGATCACTTGTTCTTTCTTCTCGATACATCGTGTTGGCCGAGGACACATCCAATTGCTTCTGCTACAACAGAAATATAGAGCAACAATGGCCTGCCCGGTATAGGTGGCATCAGCACTGGAGGATTTAGCAGGTACCACTTGATTTTGTCGAAGGCCACTTTGAAATGGCGGTAAAGACCGCACTAGTTGAAGAAGGAATATGCAATGTCCTATAGGGGGGTGAATAGGACTTTTTAAAGTTTTTATGTTTTATTTAAAAATCCTACTTCACTAATCCTATGATCATGCAAATATCAGGATTACTTAAATGTAACTCTACTGGCTTCCAAGCCCGGTAGAGGATCCAATCATAAACTATTTTAGAGATAAGCAGTATGCAAGCTAGCTTATGATGGATGTGACTGTGTAAGTGTGTGTGGTGTGATCAAATATTCAGATGAGGAAGTATTAAAGTAAATCACACAATCATAAAAATAATAATCTCAAACACAATCATTTTATAGTGGTTCGACGATAAGTCTACTCCACTCCCGATAACCGCACTCAACCCTTGAGTGTACCGGATTTCATTAAGGAGGTTTCACAGCGGTTCACCTCAAACCTAAGGTTTTAAATCGGATCACCTTCAACCTTTACAACCTACACTGAGGCTGATTGTTTATGCTCTCATAAGCAAGGGTCAACACAACATACCCACTTTTAGGCACACTGGCCAAGGATCTTCCATAAGACCCTACTGGAGGTTTCTACATGATTGACCTCAAACCCGAGGTTTCACCCGGTTAACCTCAAACCCAAGGTTTTACACGGTTCACCTCAAACCTAGAGTTTTACTGGTTCACTCCTAACCAGATGTTTATGCTCTCCATAGAGCATGGGTCCACACAACGCACCCACCAGTACACTCCCGCCGGAGGCCTCCTTGTGGACTTCAAAGGGTGAGAACCACTTAAGACCCAATCCTAGAAAGGAATGATCACAAGTGTCCTCTTGGACTCTGGATACTTATAAATAAGCTGATGAGTCCCGTTTAGCACAATGCCGAAGATCTCCTACTCCTTGTTGACAAAGAGTCTTCTGCTTCCTTGATCCGCAACACAAGATAATATACCAATACTTGGCTTTGGGTTGGGTCAAGGTCAAGATGGAATCCTACTCTCAAAATATTTTCCTATTAGAAAGATAGAGCGATTCTAATCTTATAATTTCAAGGCATCCCAGCTTAATGATTTGCCATTAAGGTAGTAGCTGGAGGATCCTTGAATGCGGAAGGTCATTCCCCAATCCACTCTATTGAATGTCAATGATGAGGGTGGATTGGAGGATGTACTCCCTTGAGAGAAAGGGCTTTGGATATAAGATATAAGTTGAAACACACAAAAGCTCTCTCTTCTTTCTCTCACAGCAACAAAAGACAAGTCCTCTATATATAGGCAAAAAGTTCCAATGAATATAAAATGGTCACATTTATGACAGAGTTCGATATCATCAAGCGTATACTCTTGATAGCATTGATGGTCTGCTCGATGACTCGGACTCAATGTCATTCGCTTTTGAAACTCTTTGCCAATTGGTCGATGAATCGAAACTATTGTCGATGTCATCGGATTTCGAACTCTGATTCCATCGATGACAGGTTCGATCCATCGACACTTGAAAATGAGAGAGACTTGACTTTGAAATATTTCATGTTTTCATGAATGATCGAGGAACCATCGAGATCATCGGAATTTGATTGTCGATGATATCGAGATCAGAGTCGAGGCATCGATAAATCCAGCGGATTTGTCTTTAAGCTTGCTGGACAGTTTATGACCTTGTTTGATGCAATCGACCTGGTGCCGATATCATCGATATTTGAATATCGATTCTATTGAAGGGCCCCCGATCATAGTTTTAAAACATCCTGAAATATCTGATGTAAGATATGCGCGCCCACGATCGATATCATTGATGGACTTCCGATGTTATCGATATTTGATTTCAGATCATATCGGAAGAACATCGATATATTGAAGAAATTTGAGATTTTCATTAAAAAATAGGGACGCCGAAAATCTGCCTGTCGATCTTATCGAGCCACTTTCTATGGACTCGAGATTTGAATATCGATGATATCGATAGGGGAATCGATATATCGATAAATCAGTCCAGATGAGTATTCAGTTGCTGGACATTTTTAGTTCTTATATCGATGATATCGATAGGTGTATCAATACATCAATAAATCCGTCCAGATGAATATTTAGTTGCTGGACACTTTTGGTCCTCACATCGATAATATCGTTAAGGTATCGAGGACATCGACAGAGCAAGTCGATCATATCGAGGGTGTTTCGATAAAATCGACAAGGCGAAAAAAACTTAGAGATTTTTCTATTTTGAAAAAAGTTTTCTCACCTTTAAACCCTATGATTTCTAACTTGTTTTTAAGGGTTTTCTTTACCTGGTGTTTTTGGGTCATGGGATGTGAGGCTTTAGCTTTACCTGTGACGAGCTTGCACACATCCGGTTGAGGCAGACGCTTGAATTGATCTTCCTATCAGGCTCTGTAGACACTCTGACTCAACATTCACGTATCTTGACAAACCAGGGCACTTTCACGCTTCACAATCGTCGTTCCATTCTTTTGGTGAATTCTTCCTTAAGAGCTTGAATATGGGCTCGCAGATGGGCGTGAGCTGAGTAATGAATTGGTTGATGTATTGTATCCTCCCTAGGAAGCCCCAGATTTCCTTCTAAGTCTTTGGAGGTGGCATCTCAATGATGGCTTTTGTCTTGGTTTCATAAACCCTGTTACCGTCTTCGCTGACAATGAAGCCCAATAATTTACCCCCGGTTGCGCCGAAGACGCATTTATGTGGATTGAGATGAAGCTTGAATTTTTCTAGTCGATCAAAGAGTTTTTTGATATCTTCAAAGTGTCCTTCGATTGTGCGAGACTTGACGATCATGTCGTCCATGTAGACTTTCATTTCCTTGCTTATCATGTCATGGAACAGAGCAGTCATAGCTCGCTGATATGTGGTCCCATCATACTTCAACCCAAATGGCATAACTCGATAGTAGAAGGTTCCCCAAGGCATGATGAAGGATGTCTTCTCACGATATTCAATGGCCATCTTAATTTGATTGTAGCCATAGAAACCGTCCATGAATGAGAAAATTTTGTGTCCTACTATATTATCTACCAGTGTGTCGATGTGAGGTAGCGGGAAATTGTCTTTGGGATTGGCTTTGTTCAAATCCCGGAAGTCGATGCACATCCGGACTTTCCTGTCCTTCTTCGAAACTGGTACAATATTTGCGAGACATTCTAGGTAGTTGGAGATTACGAGGAATCCTGCGTTAAATTGCTTGATGACTTCATCACGGACTTTCAGGGCCCATTCTGG
The DNA here is from genome assembly GCA_021015155.1 of Magnolia officinalis. NCBI lineage: Eukaryota > Viridiplantae > Streptophyta > Magnoliopsida > Magnoliales > Magnoliaceae > Magnolia > Magnolia officinalis. The sequence continues at coordinate 25,243 of JAJHSJ010001040.1, forward strand.
ATTCATTCTTTGGAGCTTTTATTTGACTGGCTTCATCTCGGGCTTCGTTGGCAGGCGATGTACTACCAGTTCTTCATCGAGCCCAGGCATGTCCTCATAAGAGAACTAATAGTTGGATAATCATCATTCTCTGCTTGCATTCCTAAGGCAAGGACCTACCAATGTGCACTTCTCTAAAGATTTTCGAGGATCCTAAGTTCACAATTTCGAAATCGTCCACAACAACATTGGCCTTGGTTTTGAACTTTCTGAGGGAGTCCTCTAGCTCGGGAGTCAGGTCATCATTTTCCTTATCTTGGGCTTCGTCCAAACCTATGAGTTCGAAATCTAACTCTAGATCGAAATCATATGAGTCGACTTTAAACTTAGTGGTTGGAACAGACGCATTTGGCACGTTTATGAGTTTTAAAAGGTTTTCTACTGTTTTTGATTTTTGAATCTCTTCTAGCTCCTCCAGTCTGCTCCCATGTGGAATCCTGACGTCTAACCAATCAAGGGAAAGCCACTCCCCTTTTTCAGTCCAATGGATGGGTTGTTTCTGCCCCTTGTTACTTTGACTAACCGGTAGGAGGTTCTCTCCCTGACTAAAGATGGAGATGGGAGACACTCCATCCTTATCTGTTGATTTTGCAAAGGGTGCCCCTTGCCCTTGGTCATAGTTCTTTGCGGGTGGTCCCACTCTAATGTCTCCGCCCGATGAATCGGGTGGTGTTGCCCCTTGCATCGAATGTTCCTTTGGAGTCCCGATGATCTTATCCCATCGTATTGGTGGCTAGATTGATTCCTGATTATAATTTTATGATAATTTTAACCTCTGGAATTGCTCTTCCAAGGTAGGCACCTTGTCCCCACAGACCACCCTGAATTTGACGAACCGGATGGGTGTGCATTTGAATGGTTGTGTCTTTTTAGGTCTTGTGGCTTGCTCCCCTAGCAAAGGTCAGTACCCCAGTCCTTGCCTTCATTCGTTTGCCACGGCTTGTCTTACTATCATACCTTTCCCATGGAATTCGGTATGGTAGTTAAGAATTTGACATTCAGCGGGAGGGATGACATATTCTGGAGCGAGAGGATAGGGATTAGTGATGGAATTCACAGTCTCAAACTCGAAACTATGGTATGATATGTCACCCTCCACATGTTGGATATCAATTACCAAGATATCGGGTTCTAGGGCGGTGACCGCTGTTGGTAAGATGATCTCATGTTCGGCAAGAACGGAAATAATTCTATTCTCGGAAGAAAATTTAACCCTTTGGTGGTGAGTTGATGGGATGGCCCTGACGGCATGGAGCCAAGGTCATCCCAATAAAAGGTTAAACGAAGCTGACATATCGAGGACCTAAAAAGTGATTGTTGATACGTCTGGTCCGATTCGTATCTCTAAGTCTATCTCTGCCTCTACTTGCCATCGGGAATTGTCGAAGGCTCTGACACTCATGTTACTGGGCCTGAAGGAGGAGGGTTCGATTCCAAGACGATCAACAGTCCTCAGAGGGCAGACATTCAAGCTTGATCCGTAATCAATGAGGTACAGAGGGACCTTAAGATCCCTGTAATGGATAACTATATTGAGTGAGAGCCCATGTTTGTGGCCCTCTGGTGGCAGCTTGTCATTTGTAAATGTGATTGCCTAAGGTGTGAGGAGCTGCCCTATCATGTGCAGAATCATTTCGGGTGGTACATCCGGAGAGATGTGTGCATCATTTAAGGTCTTTGCAAATATTTCTTGGTGTGACCTTGATGTACACAATAATTCCCAAATGGAGATCTGTGCAGGAATGGTTTTAAACTGACTCGCTACATCGTAGGCGGCTTCAGTCTTATTAGCAGTTCCTAACAGAGCTCCTCGGGCTTCATTTCGATTTTGATTGTCTCTCCGGAAGCATCTCCTGTTGGGGTTCATGTTGTCGACCTCGGTGCACTCAGGGTAATGTCATGTGACTGCTTTTACCTCATAGGAGGGAACTGTCCTTCCTTCCAAGAACATCGGAACTTGAGGAGTTTGAGGCGGGGATGGTGTTATTGGTTTTGGTGTACCTTGTGGTGGACATGGTGACCTTCTCTGGAATACAACTGAGTTTTCTTGCAGATTTAGTTATTCCGTGATAGGATTCTCCTCCCTTCTTTGGGGTGTGTTCTGTGGGAGAGGAGTCCTTCTAGCATGTGCCAATTAATGGGGTAAGAGGGAAAAACCTGAAGATTGTTCCTGGGTAAGAGGTGCCCCTTGTAAGACTAGTAGAACAAGATCTGGGGGTCCTCCTTGCAAGATGAGAGGTTCAGATTTTGACCTGTTTGAGCTTTAAGATATGAAATTTGATGTTGGGGGTGCCCCTTGGAGAATGAGAGGCTCTGCTGCTGGTGCTACTTCAAGGAATACTTGAGGCTCGAGTGGGGCATCCGTTGGTACTCCCATGGCCAATTTACTGGGTCGGTTATGATTGTATGTATGGATTGATGAGGAGAGGAGTATGAATGATGTCCTTCCTCGATGTTATTGATGGTAGAGGTGCCTGACGAGCTGGGTCATGCTTGATGTGATGGCGAGGGATTTTGGAGAATGTTGGCCTGAGCCGTAGTATTGGCCTGAGGGGTGATCGTAATCTTCTGGCTTTCAATCAAATCCTGGACCGCGTGCTTCAAACTGAAGCATCAGTTCGTAGGATAGCCACGGGATTGATGATAGGCATAGTACTCATTTTTATTGTAGCTGGGTGGTAAGGGGTTTGGCGGAGGCTGGGGTTGGAGTGGTGTTAGAAGTTATTTTTGCACTAACATTGTCATGATCTGGCTGTATGTTTGTGTTAATGGAGTGAACTTCCTGGCCAACATTACTTATTTATTTTGGTACGAGTACTGTGTATTCCCCCTTGACTGTTACTGTTGCTGTTGGGGTGGCTGTGACTGATATCCCTGTTGGGGTTGCTGTGAATGGTATTGTTGGTTTTGGTGTTGCTCTTGTTGAGGAGTATATTGGTTGCCTTGAGTAACTGCCACAATATTGTTTACTTTTGTGGTGCGTTGTACGGGAGCATTTCCGTTTCCATTCCCATTTTTGATGGGTTTCCCCTCAATTTTATTTCTCTTGAGTGAAGTGGCCTGATGTGGCCATGAGGAGATGGTTCCGGCTCTTATTCCGCCTCTACCTGTTCTCCAGCACAGATGAGCTGGGAAAAGTTCATGTATGGGTACGAGATCAGGTATCCGGAGATATTCGGATTTATCGAATGGACGATTATGGAAATTTGTTCCTCATCGTTAATGGGATTTCTCATCCTGACGGCCATGGCCCACCAACGTCTAACATATGTAGACAATGACTCGTCGATTTTCTGTCTTAAGGTAGCCAAATTTGCTCTTCTTGGAGCCATGTTCAGATTATAGGAAAATCAATCAATGACGGCCTGGGAAAGTCGTTCCCAGGTTCAAATCTGATGGCTATCGAGTGATGTATACCATTCCAAAGCATCACCCTTAAGGCATTTTTTAAAGAGCCGTATCAACGCTCCATCATTCCCTGCAATCGCATTGAGTTCCCCACCAAAAGCTTTTAAATGTGCTGTGGGGTACCCACTACCATCATATCTTTTGAGCTTTGGTACCTCAAAGTTTTGAGGTACTCTGACATCTGGAAAGGGACATAAGTCCCTGAATGTGGTGGATGGATGATCCACTCCTTGCTGCCTTTGCAGCTGATTCTGCATCATTTGGAGTTGTTCACCTAACTCCTCAATCTCTGATCGATTTATTTAAGGATATCTTGCCCCTTGCTGCATAGCTTGGGTTGCTTATTCGTCCTAAGGGTCCATTTCATCGACCTAATGACTTCCATGAGGATGAGGTTGTTGGAAAGAGGCTGGGCTCCCAGTTGAGGGAGGTAGCTAGAACTGAACGCCGCTCCCTTTTGGGGGAGGGTGTGAAACTTAGAAATGGCTCTCGCTTGGGGTATCTGCTAGATCTTGATTGTGATTCCAGTTAAGGGAAGTATGTTGGACTCAAAATTGGCCCCCTTTGTGGGCATCCGTTAATTCTCGTATGTGGCTTCCGTTAGGGGGAGCCTGTGCTGTGATTGGATTGAGATTCTTGTTTATGGGAAGATGTGCTGAGAGGTTGTTCCCGTTAATGGGAGGATGCTGGGGATCTTGTGTTGATTCAGTAGGAAAAGATAGAATTGGATTTGCTGCTAGGAGGGAGAAAGCTAAAGGGAGTTGTGGGATTGAGTTGTTTCGAGCGCTAGGCTCTGGTGCCTGCATGCTCAGTATGATTCTCGGTACAAGGCTGTAACGACCCGTAACTTTCCGTACTTTGGCTCGAGTACCACCTCGACCAGAAATCAATTAGGATTAAATCTTTTAGAAATTTAACAAAGTTAACTAAGTGCAAAACTCGATTAGCCATGAAATCCGTTGGGATCTCTTTAAATACGATCTGCAAGACCCAAAACTTGCAAAATCATTGACTCTAGGTTACCCTAAAGTTTAAGATCAAACTTATTACCCGGCTACTCTCGGGAATGACTTGAAACTTCGTACTAGGTCTAGACTGCACATCGGAAGTCCGATTAAAACGAAGTTAAAAAACTAGGACCGCCTCGCTGGGCTTGACAACCATCTCGGAAATCAAGTCCAAATGACGTCCCACGGTCATTTGCTTGAGTCCGGAGTGAGGGAGTGTGAAAACCACCATTTTCTTTACAAAATAAATATTTGGAATAGTGATCTGGCACCACTCGCTTGCGGATCAGTATTAAGCAACCAGACCGTCAGAATCAGACCAAATTACACCCTCGGATCAGGAAAAATTTCAGGAACATTTACATGTACTTGGAATTTCGGATCGTGGCCCACTGACCGTTGAACTGAAAATGGTCCGCCACGTGTGATCTGGGAATCCGACCGAGACGAAAATGTAATCCCACGTAGATCCATGAGTTGTGAGCTTAAGTCTGACGTTTGGCTCAAGGAGGGCCACCAGAAACCCTCTTTTGAGCTGGAAAAGCGCCGAAATGCTTATAATAGACGTACCCCTTGAACAAGAGTCTATTTCGGAGAGGTTTTAGGCTATATAAGGGCCTTAGAACAGGCCCTCTCACAGCCATACGAATTTGGGATAATACCCTAGAGAGAGAGAGAGAAAAGGGAGAGAAAACTTGGGATTTGTGGGAGCACCTTCCTCCTACTGCTTTCGATCATCGCACGGCCTGCACTGCCTCTTTCTAGGAACTTTCCCGGCGATATCAACTCCGTTTTAAGGTGAGAAACCCTAACCCTAGATCTGATTTGAGGTGTATAGGCTATAGGTTATGAAATAGCTAACCGAATCCACTCTTTAGGCTAAAAAACTCCCGAATACGGAGGCTCATCAACCCTTGCTGATCCGTTGAGATTCCAAGGAGCAAGGTGAGGACTTTAGGTGTATAGGTTATGGTTTTCAACGCTTTCAATGTCAGATAATGATGGATTCATGATCTGCATGCAATTGCACATGTACAAAGTGCTTTCCGTTTTCTGTTTCGATTAAAGTTGTAGAATATGGAATTTCACATACTCTAGGTATACGTAGAAATACCGTATACGTATTTTTTTTGGAAAAGTGTTTGACATGTTTATTTAATGTATGATTATACAATATATGGATAAAATACTTGTTTGGCGAAAGGAATCGCCGTAATACATGTTTGCTTGTAAACACTAGGTATGTTGAAATTGTGTATTCTAGAAATGCCGTATATGTATAAATTTTGGAAATGCAATTGTCATGATTTATTGCTGTATGATTATGGTATACATGGATAAAATACTCGCTTGGCGAAAGGATAGCCCTAATACGTATTTTGCTAACATACGTCATGTATGTTGGAATAGTGTACTCTAAGTGTTTGTGTAAATGCTTGTGAGTGTAAATGCTTAGGTATTAGTACCGTAGTTCGGTGCTGAGATGGAGTTCTCAACTACCTTAGAGTCATGTATGATTCCCTCCATGTGGTTGTTTACTCTAACCACTCACTTATGATGTATATGTATTTGTATCCCTATTTGTATAGTGCTCTATAACATGCTTTACAACATGCTTTATATCATGCTTTATATCATGCTTCATAACATGCCTTATGACATGCCTACTAGCATGCTTGTATTACTTTGTTTATCATGCTTTACTCCACATGCTATGGATGAAAATTGATTGAGGTTGGGACTATGTCTATAGTCCAGACTTGAGGTTGTGGCTGAGATTATGTCGCCACAAGGGATGTGTCTGACGAACCCGAGTCGTACTTCGGTTGGCGATAGTGGTTGGCCACAAGGAGTGCTTTTACGCTTCATATCGCCCAACTTGTTGTGCGCTCGAGCTAGTCAGGCTCGTCAAGTAACCCGATATGTCGAATGTGTGTTCACCATGTTTGGTCATTACTGTTTGAACCTAGGGTACCAAACTTACCAGTGGCAATCCCGTTAACCATGGTACCTCGATCCGCTAAGACTCATGAGCCGGACATGGTGGTATGGGACACCGTGGCCGAGCTGTTGGCCTATGCTGGGGCCAAGTGCCTCCCCGTAATGACCATTGAGCAACCCAAACTCGTGAGCCAAATACGGTGGTATGGGACACTGTATTCGAGCTGTCGACACTTACGGCGAGAGCCAAGTACGGTGAGACCTGTACTCGTGCTGACGGGCAATGAGTCCTATGTAGTGTCTTCGAGTATACTCCAAGGTCTGTGATTGGCGACAGCCCTTCACAGCAACTAGAGTATGAGTTGAGCCGAGTACGGTGAGACCTGTATTCGAGCTGACGGCCAGCGATTGAGCCGAGTACGGTGAGACCTGTACTTGAGCTGACGGTCAGCAATTGAGCCGCATACGGTGAGATCTGTATCCGTGCTGACAGGCGACGAGCCCTTTGCGATGCCTTCGCGATGCCTCTCGAACCATAATACCGTATGAGATTAATTAGGATTGACGACCCTAGAATGGATCACGATTGGGAATGATACAAGGGAGGTACCTTAGTTTCCTAATACTGCTGTTTAAAACGGACTAATAACAACTCGGTAATCATGCTCATCATTGCACCGCATGTGCCTAGTAGATGTGGAGCACTGAGGGAGTTATGCATTCGCGAACGTAAGATGATGTCGCATGAGGGTGGTTTGGCAAGGGCATAATTCATCATGTCATTTCATACTTGCATTTAATAAGAGTAGTTAAACTTGTTTGATTGTACCGCTTTATCATTACTGCTTGATTGAGTTGATAACATGTTAACCTATGCTTTATTGTTCCACTGAGCTAGCTACTCACTCCCACGTTACGGGACGGTGTTTGTAACACCAACCAGACTCTGTCACAGGTATAGACGGCGTGTCGGTTCAGCAGACGGAGCCTGATTTCGACGAGGACCAGGATGAGTTCTTATTTATGCAGTACTCTGATGATTTTGCTTTGGCCGACTGCATCGCGGGGATTTCAGGACTCATCTTTTAGACTGTATTTTGATTTTTGATTCAGAAATAGTATATGTATATGGGTACTCAGTTAGTGTTCATACTCAGGTGTTCATAAAATTTTTGTTCTTTACATACCTTAAATATACAATTTCAGTCTTCCGCTTGCCTTTATACAATTGGACTGGAGTATGAATTACTGTTTTGGTATAATCTCATTCATGTTTATTGCTCTAACTCAGACAACATTTAAACATCATTATGTATGTTGCATAAGTGATGCGTTGGAACTCGGGAGTTGAGTTCATACTCGACTCCTGAATTTCAGGGCGTTACAAAGGCAGAGTAGTAACTCTTGCATTACCTTGAGATTTGAGCCGTCACACTCATGGTTACGGAAGTTGGTGCATCTACCGGATTTGTTGGAGGTACTGGTGCTGGTGTTGGTGCTGGTGCTTCAAGAGCTAGCAAGGCTGCTGGCTCTTCTTCTTGGCTAGCCATCGCTGCGAGAGATTGGGTAGTCATAGCAGAAGTTGATGTCTAAACAAGTGTGAGCCAAGGATCGATTTCTGTAAAAGAGAAAATTGTTTTTTTTTTTTTGAGGAATATCCCTTAAGATTGGATTACTACACTCCTTCAAGTTGAGTCTTTAGCTTGTGCGAACTAGCATTCCCCAGTGGAGTCACCATTCTGTGGACATTGAAAATCAGCCACGCTGATTTGAGTTTATGATGGGGGTGATTAGGCTAATTTAGATTGATGATGCAAATAGACTTGGAGTCGCCACTAGCCACTTAACTCAAAATCCCGCAGCCGGCTAGAGCTTGTAGAATATGTAAAGCTAGAGAATCTAGGGACTCTTTGGCTTTAAGTTGACTCCTGATCTGCGACCTGAGATTCTGAGTATGGGACCTCAGTTACAAAGAGGGAAGGTGTTAGGCACCCTCTCTGCCCATGCGAGTGTACGGTCTCTACTTTGCGTAGTAAAATGGTCTTAAGGGATAAGATTGAAATGTGACTAGGTAAACTTGGATTTTTGATATGACAAGGTCCCAAATTCTGGCAAGCCACAGAGCATATGTCCAAAGAATGTCTAGAGGAGTTTTCACGCAGATATGATGATGCTAAATATCATTAAAAAGAGGACTAGGCTACCATGAGTTTCTGATGTGACAGGATCCAGTGTTTCGGCAAGTCACAGAGCATACATTCAATGGCAACTTGGAGAAGTAAGGGGGTTGAGAGGAAAAGTAATGATGTGATTGAAGAAGTTTAGATGTTAATGATGATTGCATGATCTTTGGCCTGCACTTGAAAATGGCTTAGATGTTTAGATGCACCATGGTTGGGAGGTTTAGCTTGAGTAGTAATGAGAGGGTAAAGAAGGCTTAAGAGGATGAGAGCTTGGAAACTCAGGCACTCCTTTCTCTCACTTGTTCACTCTCTCTTACTCTCTTTCTTTGTAAGGCTTTTGTTTGTTGTTTGTTGATGAGAAATGGAGAGAAAGGAAGGGTATTTATAGCCTTTTAGGATGACATTTTGGTAATTCTTAGGACTTTGGAGGGTAAAGGATGATGTGATGGTTTGTGATTGGTTGAGAGGAGGGTAATGCCACATGACATTCCCTTATAGGCTCTTGAGCTTGGTAGGATGGTAAATAAGGTAAGTTTTGTGGTTAATTGTATGGGAGAGTTGACTTTGGGAGGGAGGAACAACTGTGTGCTTAAAGGGCACATTTGTTGAGAGGGGGCGGTAATCGAATTACCACCGGCAGTAGTCCGATTACTGCTCGGTAGTTGTTGACTTCGAACTTCAGCTTGTGGGCTTTATTTTGGGCTTTGGGTGTGAGCTTTGGATTTTTTATGGATTTTAAAGATGTTTTGGTTAGGGCTCATAATTAGTTCGAAAATGGTTCGAAAACAAGCAATAGGGTGACCTAGGTTCGGTTTGGTTAGGTTTGGGGTAGGGTGTGGGGTTCAGGTTCAGTTCTTAAGGATCATCCATGCTTTATGAAGTTGCTAGTCTGGGTGGCGTTTTTACAGAACTCGGCTCGAACTCATTTTTGAGCTCAAAAAAATCAGCTCGACTCGACTCAAACTCAGCTTCGAACCAAGTTGAATCCAACTTTTTCGACTCAAGTCGAGCGAGCTAACCGAGCTAGCTCGGTTCATGTACAACTCTAACGTCAACACATCAGCCAGGTTTGTGGGTGGTATTGTACACCAGCCAATCCGCTTCCCCGATTTTTGGGTTGATGTACTAACATTATCCGTATAGAGTAGTGATCAAGGGATTGGATTTCACTGAAACATCAGTTGGTCCACACAGCATTTTGTTGAGCAGATTAGGTTTGTCCTTAGATGTATTTATTGTATATCCTTGTTGTCCATCTATTTTGCCATGTCATTATAAGGCATGAGCCTTTTATGGGAAAATATAGAGCATGTTCCGTCGGAGGGAATTATAGTGGAGTTATAGTGCTCTCCAAGTAGCGAGATCCAACGATATGATACTCAGGTCGACTTCATCCCATCCGCTTCAAGTAAGCTTGGACTCAGCGCCGATGTCACTCATCAAATTGAGTAGCAAGGGTGTGGACACAAAAACTAATAAGTCGGCTCATGCAGAGATGTGACCCACGATCCTATTGAGGAATCATTCCCAGTAACACACGAGCAGTAACTGCCGGCGCATAATCTCGGAATAATTGCATAACTGTCTACAATCAGCACGTGCATTGATCATGATTAGAGGCCAAGACTGTGCCAAGAAAGAAGGACACTTCTACTCCAATTGAAAGGTATAAATAGCGGTAAAATACACAGGAACAAGTACGCAATATCTCACACCCTAAGCCCCAGCTACACTACTTAGACCCAGATTCCTAGCTTGACTTCGGCATCAGAGGGTCCCCTGCTCTAGCCAGGGTCTCCTTTGTCCTTTTCCTGTGTAGGCTTACAGGGCTCGGCGAGGGTGAACCAGGTTTTTGCACCAACATTTTGGTGTCATCTGAAGGAAATCGAGACAAAAAGCCTTTGTAACTTTGGCCGAAATGGCTAAGGGAAAGAGGAAAGCTCTTCCAGTACCAGTGGCCGAATTTGAGCCTGCTGGGCAATGGCATTAATCTTCGGTACTTTATGCTGAATTAACCCCAATAGGACCGTCTTAGCAGACTCGGAGCCGAGGAGGCAAGTACCGAGTACTACAAAACTAAGTGTAGTCATTGTTCAACGAAATCAACCAAATGAAGCAGTAGCAGGCAACAAGATAGCAGCCACCCCCTGATCATGGGGAGGCTGCTCCAGTCGTAGCAGAGCGACCTGTCTTTGTAAGTTCGCAAGAAGGGGCATCTCGAAGTATGTCAGCTCGGGCCCCAACTCATGTTTGAAATGCAGCAACCCGGGTCCCGACTTATGTGTCTGAGACCTCGGCCTTAGCCCTAACCGACCTCTGCCATGAGTTGGAAAGGAGGAGAAGGGTAAGACGCTCGAGGTTGAAGTTCCTCGTGAAATTGTCGCTGAGAACAAAGATCCATGGGAAGCTCAGCTTAACGAACTCCGAAACCAGATTAAGAGCATGCAGCGGGATCGCCAAATGCAGACTTCGACTATAGTAGAAGAAATGATGGAGGAGACCAAGCCTCCATTTACTAGTGAAATCATGAGTGCAGTAATGCCTCTAAGGTTTAGGATGCCCCCCATCATTCAATACTCAGGTTCTGGAGATCCAATATAACACATGGAGTCTTATCGCTTTTATATGCAGATTTCAGTCGACGTCGGAGGAGATGATGTGCAGAGCATTCTCAATAACCCTCACGGGGCCTGCGAGAAGCTGGTACGAGCAACTCAAGACGAAGTCAATCACTACATTCGCTGCGCTTAGTAGAGCCTTCTTGACGTAGTTCATTGTCGAGAAGAAGAGTCGAAAGCCATCGACTCACCTACTCACCCTCAAGCAGAAGAGTAGAGAATCGTTGAAAGACTACATTTCTCGGTTCAATGAGGAGGTGTTGCAAGTCGATGATTACTCCAACAAGATGACTCTGACTGCAATGATCATTGGACTCAAAGATGGGAGGTTCCTCTTCTTAATAGGGAAGAATCCCCCGACCACTCTGAGTGATCTCATAAATCGAGCTCATAAATATACTAATGACGAAGAGTGCTTTAGCTCACGAAAAAGTGCCCAAAGCTTGGAGCACCCATTATAGGATAAGAAACATAAGGATGTCCCATCTCAACCTAGTACAAGCAGGAAGAGATCAGATGAGGATTTGTCTCGCAGCCAAAGGCCAAATAGAAAACCCAAAAGTCGATTCAGCTCATATACCCCCCTCAATACTTCTCCAAAGCAGATCCTGTTGGAGATCCGAGACAAAGGGCTATTACATTGGCCGAGTTGCATGAAGATGGAAGCGGGTTAGCGAGACAAATGCATATATTATCGATTTCATTGCAACCATGGGCATAACACCAGCAATTGTGTCAACTTGAAGGAAGAGATCGAGACCCTCATCCACACGGGTCACTTACGTAGGTACATAAAAGAAGAGAAGAATACTCGGAAGGACGAGTAGTCGGGCATAGCCATGGATGACGGTACTGAGATTCGGACAATATGCAGTGGTCCGTCCAGAGGCGGTGACTCAAACCAGGCACGTAAAGCTCATGCTCGAAGCATCGACCCCGGGCATTACGTCCGTTTATCCGATAGGCTGAGAAAGTTGCTCTAAGTGAGTCCGTGCAAGTCTAACATTCACAAAGGATGACGCGCATGGGATTCAACATCATCATGACGATGCCTTAGTAGTCGCGATGATGATAGCCAATCATAAGATATACCGTATCCTAGTTGACACTGGGAGCTCAGTCGATATCTTGTACTCCGAGGCATTAGACATGATGGGCATTGACAGGTCACGCCTCCGACCTATCCGAACCCCGTTGCACGACTTCGCGTACGACAAGGTTATCTCAGAAGGAGCAATTTCTCTCCTAGTCATAGCAGGAGAAGGACAAAACCAAGTCACCCTATTGGTGGACTTCTTGGTGGTAAACACACCGTCAACAAATAATGTCATCATGGGATGGCCGTCTCTTAACGCCATGAGGGCAATGGTATCCACGTACCACCTGATGATGAAGTTCCCTACTATTGGGGGAGTCGGTTATGTCGGAGGTAATCAGCGAGATGCTCAGCGGTGCTATTCAATAGTAGTAAGAAAGGGCTCAACAAAGCAAACCTTCACAATCAGTATGCTCGATCCTAGAGAAGACACCTCAAAGGAGACTTTCCCTATGGAAGACCTCTTGACCTTCCCGCTCGATGACGCTGATCCGACCAAAACAATCCAGCTTGGATCATCGTTGAATTCTGAGCAGCGGAATCAGATGCTGAATTTTCTGCGACAGCACAGAGATATCTTCGCATGGTCCCACCAGGACATGTCGGGCATCGCTTCTGAGGTTTTGGTCCACATACTGAATGTGGATCCGGACAATAAGACAGTCAAGCGGAAGAGGAGAACTTTCGAGCCCGAGAGATACATAGTGATTGCCGAGGAGGTTATAAACTCCCCAATGATTTCTTCATAGAAGAGATCCATTACCCCCACTAGATCGCTAATGTTATGCTCGTCAAAAAAGCCAATGGAAAATGGCGACTCTGCATAGATTACTCCGACCTCAATAAGGCGTGTCCCAAGGATAGCTTCCCCATCCTGAGGATTGATCAACTGGTTGACAACAAGCCGGACACGAGCTCCTAACGTTCATGAATGCATACTCCGGTTATAACCAGATAGCTATGTACACCTCGAATAAACAAAAGACATCATTTGTCACAGACAAAGGACTCTACTACTATCGGGTCCCGCCCTTCTGATTAAAAAATGTTGGGGCAACCTATTAACGACTGGTAAACAAGATGTTCGCCCAATAAATCGACAAGACCATGGAAGTTTATGTTGATGACATGCCAGTGAAGAGTGTCAAAAAAGCTGACCACATCTCAGATCTGGCCGAGGCTTTCTCCATCCTTTGAAAGTATAAGATGAGACTAAACTCGACCAAATACATGTTTGGTGTGGGTTCGGGTAAGTTCCTCGATTTCCAAGTCAGTCAGAGGGGAATCAAGGCCAATCTGGAAAAGATAAGGGCTTTCTTGGATATGAGCTCACCTTAGAATTTAAAGGAGATCCAATACCTCATGGGAAGAGTAGTCACGCTCAACCGCTTTATCTTTAGAGCCACGGACAAGTGCCTCCCCCTTTTTTAGTAGTTGAAGGGTAATAAGAAGGCAGAGTGGACTCCTGAGTGTGAGCTAGCTTTCCAGCAACTTAAGCAATATTTAGGATAACCCTCGTTACTGTCTAAACCAGAGAAAGGAGAACTGTTGTTCCTCTATTTAGCCGTGTCTTCCTCGGCTGTCAGCTCGGCTCTCGTCAGAGTGTCTGGAGGAAAAAAATACCCAGTCTACTATGTTAACAAGTTGTTGGTCCCAGCATAAACAAGATATCCAGATATGGAGAAACTCGCCTTAGCTCTGATCGTTTCGACTCGTCGGCTACACCCGTACTTTCAAGCACACTCCATAATTGTCGTCACAGATCAACCCCTTCGATAGGTACTACAGAATCCTAAAGTGTCTGGGTAGTTGACTAAGGGGCAGTTGAGCTCGGCGAATTCGATATTGAATATCGGTTGAGGACAGCCATTAAAGGCTCGGCAGTGACTGACCTTATAACGAAGTTCGCCACTCAAAATAGTGAGACCAGGTCGCCTAGATTAGACGCACCCACATGCTCGGCCGAGAACTTCACAGTCTCCCCTATTTCTCAGTCTGCTGGGGAGACTAAGGCGGAGGATAAATGGACGTTGTTTGTTGATGGTTCATCGAACTCAAAGCGAGGAGGAGCAGGGATCGTTCTAGTCATGTCTGATGCGATGACAATCTAGTACGTGATAAGGCTCGAGTTCCGAGCCTCAAACAATGAAGTAGAGTATGAAGCCCTGTTGGCCGGACCCAAGTTAACAGCTGCCCTGGGGGTCCAAGTTTTGAACATCAAATGCGACTCTCAGCTCATTGTAAATTAGGTATCATCGGAGTATGAGGTGAAAGAAGCCAGAATGGTAGCCTACCTGAGTGAAGCTCAGAGGCTAATGGGGAAGTTCTAGGAGTGTGGCAGTAGCCAAATACCAAGGGCCAAGAATTCTTGGGCCGACGCACTTGCCAAGTTCTCTTTGGCGACTGAAGGGATAATCTAGAGATTCATCCCGGTGGAGTTCTTGAGTAAGCCGAGCATCGACAGTCACGAAGTCATCCAACCCGTGCAGGCGATCTCGAGCTGGATGGACCCAATAGTCGAGTTCCTCAGGGATGGAAAGATTCCCGAGGACTAGTTAGAAGCTCGATGCCTAAGAATTAGATTGGCACGATATACTATCATCGGAGATACCTTATATAAGAAGGGATTTTCCCAACCGTATCTGAGGTGTTTGTGACCTGACGAGGCAGAGTATGCGATTAAGGAGATCCACGAAGGAATATGCAGAAATCATTTCGGGGTGGAGCTTTTGGTGCAAAAGATCATTCGTCAGGGATACTTTTGGTCGACGATTCAAGCTGACTCTAGACATTTTACTTGAAAGTGTGACAAATGCCAAAGATTCGTAGTCGTCCCCAGACAGCTGGCAGAACAACTGACCCCCATGAGTGGACCTTAGTCGTTCGCTCAGTGGGGAATCGATATCATCGACCCTCTACCCCAAGGCAAGGGACAGACCAAGTACGCGATCGTGGCAATGGATTACTTTACCAAGTGGGCCGAAGCTGAGCTTGTCACCAAGATTACCGAGCAAAAGGTAACAAACTTTGTTTGGAAGAATATTGTCTGTCCATTTGGCATCCCGCTCACCATTGTCTCAGACAACAGGAAGCAGTTTGATAACGATAGGTGTTGAGGGTCAAATATTGCATATTAGACCCCAGTTATTGCCTGGATTTACAAACATGGTACTGTTTAACGGCTCAATTTAATTGTGTTTGTGATGTAAGGTGTATTTACGAGCTTAGACTGAAACAGGATGCTTAAAGCATGGATTTAATGCTTTGATGACACCAAAGGCAAGGGACAACCTCAAGGGACAAAGATTGATGGATTTACACACTAGAGATCCGAGAAAATCGAGAAATTGAAGCTCAAGCGGCCTAAAGACGTCCAGAATACAAGATCACAAGGTTCCAACCATCCGTTAGCTCGAAACTTTATACAGGGCCTGAAGATCATAAATTAACCGTCCACGTCGAATTTCAAGCCTTAGATCTCTGTGGAAGTGGTCCAACGGTCATATCAGCTCATGAATTGTCAATCTGAGGCCCACCTGACATTTAGATATGCTTCACTTTTGGTATCAACCCTTTAATTGAGGTGGAAAATGGATAGATGTATCAGATTTCACATATACATCAAGGTGGGGCCCACCTTATGTGAATGGGAGTGCACAGTAGTTGTACACTCACAATACACCAAACCAGCAGCAGTCGGTCAACACAACGCTGACTATGCTCCTCACGCAGCAGCGGCTTCTCGCTGCGAATTTTGAAAACAGGGACTTGCGGTCCTCTGTTGTGGGCTACCACCACGATTGGACGGTCCGATTCGGACCGTCCATCAGATCTTAAAGGATCTTATGATCACAGCCTAGGTGATAGAGTTCAAGAAGGCATCGACGAACGATTTCCAATCGTCTAAACGCAGGTCGGACGGCAGAGTGAAAGAGTTTGTGGGCCACACTGAAATTGAGAACAGGTCATCCATACCCGACTAGTTATGTGAGGGGAATCCAGTGGACGAAATGGATTTTCCAGGCATCACCAATCATGGGCCCCACCGAGCATCAACGCAGCTCCCTACGTTAAGATACGCACGCCCGAGAGAAGACCGGACCTCTGTCCGTTGCACAATCATGGAGGTGATCAGACCGTCTATCTAGACCATCCAAAACCTTCCCAAGGGCCGGCTGTACGCGCCAAGGAGCCTGAATGGCTCAGATCCCATAACAGGTTCATTTTTGTGATGATTCTGGGTACGCTAGACGGTTCGTTACGCAGGGGTGCGTAAATCTCCCGCACTGACTTTAGCTATTCTTGCTTTCTACGCACGTCAGTAATCGACCGACCACTAGCCGACCTATGAATTGGCTATTAAAGGAGAGAGAGAGAGAGAGAGAGAGAGAGAGAGAGAGAGAGAGAGAGAGTGAAAGAATCTAAGCCGGGAGAGAGTGGCTGGGAACGTCAGTAATAGAGAGAGAGAGAGAGAGAGAGAGAGAGAGAGAGAGAGACAAGGAGTAGTTTTTAGCATTATTTATTTATTTTATTTACGGTCTTTTTATCATGGTTTTCTTGAGATCTGGTTCAATCATGTTGGGCTGAACCTCTTAGCTAGGGCTAAGAGGTGAAGCTTGTGGTGTGATGGGACAAACTCTACGGCTTTGGTTTATGCTAAACTGAACTTATGTTGATTTTAGTTTGATTAATAGGAATACTTTCAGTTTTTAATGGTTTGTTGTGACTGAAATTACAATAGATCTGCAATGGCTTTGAGTATTTCTTTCTCCTTTTGATGTTTATGACGTCAAGAAGCCCTGTTGTTCACCATCGTCTCCTTGGCATAGTCGGATGACGGTACTCTTCCTAACCTTCATATCTTGTTGATTGGTTGTTAATTAGTTTAATTCTGTTGTTTGCTTTGTCTCCTGGGCATGGTTTGGTGATGGAATCCATTCTAATTCATATACCTTTCTTCTCTTGAAAACTATATCAAAAGAAGTTCAGTTTGATTTTCATGGTTACACCCTTCAACTGGATGAAGATGGGACTCTAAGTCTAGTTGAGTTCTTAAAGCAGGCATAAGATCTCCCTAATCTCTATAAGTGGATTCTCTGAGTCCCTAGTTCTACTTAGTTTCAGATTACGTACAGGTTTTAGTCCCTTATGATTTGACCTCAGTCTCACCGAGTTTATTACTACAT
Organism: Magnolia officinalis; assembly: GCA_021015155.1. Taxonomy (NCBI): domain Eukaryota; kingdom Viridiplantae; phylum Streptophyta; class Magnoliopsida; order Magnoliales; family Magnoliaceae; genus Magnolia; species Magnolia officinalis. Next base: position 42,721 of record JAJHSJ010001040.1, read on the forward strand.
CACAACCCTATACTTAAGGTGTGAACAAGTTTTTGATGCCGTTGCCGACGACTAACAGTTACGTTTTTTTTTAAAATTAATTAGTTTTAGGATTAGTTTAAGATTAGGATTTTCTAACCTTAGATTTTAGGTTTAGTTTTCCTGATTTTTAGAAACTAACCTATTTTTCCTGTTTTGTAGGATTCTGACATATACTTTCTAAATTAGTAATCTCTTTCTGATTTTCTAGTTTTTATAACTTTCTATTTCTAGATTAGGTTTTATTCTAGGAATTTTCCTAATTTATTTCATCTGTCCTTTCTTTTACTTTTGGAAATTAGTTTACTTTCTAGTTTAAATTTTAGGAACTTTTTATTTTTAGACTTTCTATTTTAGAAACTAAATTCTTTTGTTTTCTCTTACAAGATTTTAAAATAGGCACTCCAACCTGATAACTTCCTTCTAACTTCTCCTCCTTTTACCTTCTATAATGCTGTAGGATCTTTTCTTTTATTTTTTTAGGATTAGATTCAGAATTAAGGTTTTACCATGAACGAACAAGAGTGGCTAGAGTGGGCATGTGAGTATGGTAATCTATTTCTATAAAACGAGAGGTTCTGTGAAAACGTGTTAAATGCTTATGCTTGGAAACAACCTGTATCTCAAAATTTTTTTGAAACCATGATCGAGAACTGACCAGAATATAATTCTCCACCGATTAAGAAGTCTATGCGTGATCATATGAGGGAGAATAATTACACCCCACCGATTAAGAAAACAGTACACGATTATTGGGGTCATCGTGATTATTGGGGTGATAATGTGTACCAACAATCATCAAACTCTCCTACCTATGACCCGCATAAGTATGATCAGTGGAAACATCAAAATTGGGAAAATGAACGAACAATATGTTATAATGATTATTCTCTTGAATCCCCTACCTTTGAGATCCAACCAAAAATGATCCAAGAGGATTCATTTCAGCATAACATGACCTGTCTTGCGGAAATTAAAAAATCGTTGGAAGCTCTTAATTCGCGCCTTGATAAGGTAGAGGAGGCTCGTTCATCCCAGCCACAATTCATTGCAGAAATACAATGCGAGAAAAGTGATCCTAACTCGCTTTTGAAGAACTCTGAAATTACGAATGAGGAATTGGAGTCCATTAATGAGCATATGGTTCAATTTTCTGATGAGTCGATCGCAATGATGGTCTAAAGGAATGGTCAAGAGACGTGGGTGTCTTTCAAATATAATGATAGTGACACGCTGCACTCACATGACACAGGATTTCAATGATGAGGTAGAAGTTAGTTTATTCGAACCTCAACTGAATTTAGGAATAGAATGTGAGGAAAGTAATCCCATCCCAAGTGTGTACTGCACTGAACTAGAATATGATGAGTATGGGGATGACGATCATGAATGTGTAACCCCAGTTCCCCTCGAATTAATCTCAAGTTTGGTCCAGGTCAATGATCAAGAAGTACACGAAGTGAGCGGTTATAACGAGCTGCTCCACTCATCTAACTTGTCTAATTTAAAAGTGGATGAGTTCCTTACAACCGACCCTTATATCTCTTATGAGACATGTTTGGATGATTCGCTTAAATCGCGTGATGATATGATTCAGGAGATGGACGAGTTGCTCGATACGACTCTGAAATTTGAAACCACCCAGTTGAGGCCACCATCTGAACTGCCGAGTTTTGACTATTCAATGACTCTTCTGAGTAGTATCAATGAACAGAGTTCACACATCAATACTTCATCTACTGACCCTCAAATTGTCTACACAGGGCTAGAGCAAGAGATCATACCTCCATTTACTTTTAAAGACGATGGAATCCATGGGCAGATCATCACACACTTCAATGTGGAAAATGAGTCACTCTCAGCTGAATGTCCTAACTCTTTGGATGATTGCTTGGCACACTTTGCAGATTTAAATGATCCCATATCAAAAGACAAAGTGGATGCCTCGCAAGACAATACCTTGGTAGATGTTATGGACCGAGAGAACCCTCATTCTGAAGCCCCTCCTTCCCCAGACCCTGAATGTTTACCATTAAAAGAGGAGAAGCTGACAATGGAACCGAAGTCTGACACTTCGGAATGTGTTGAGACTACATCACTTCCTAAGAAGTTTTCTAAACTTTATCTACTTGTAGTCTCTAGTTCACCATGGGATACTAACGTTGAAATTTCTTCTGTCACGGGTGAATCATATATACTCTGGATACATTAATCAATTCAACGACAAATTTCTTATGAGGTACATAAGTTTCTCTGGAAAGTCGTACTCCAGAGCGTCCAAGCCTATTGCAAAAAGGGCTTTTGGATGATCCTATTGAGGAACTTACTGAGAAACTTATCAAGATACTGGCCGGAAGAGGAACCTCGTGACTCAGTAGTTTTTTTCTGCTTTCATAGGACTACGGTAGTTTCTTTATGATGTTCTAGGTTAGACGGTTTTAAGTCATTAGGTTAGTTTGTTTTATACATTGTTTTAGGATAGTTTACTTTCATATTTCACTCTTGTGCTGACCCGCTCTCATGCTAATATTTCTTGGGGAAAGTCTCTCTCGATTCATTATCCAGGTACTATCTTCCCATCACTTCTCATTTACTTTCGATGCCCCATGTGCATTGCATGCTCATATCTTTTACATTGAGGACAATGTAGATTTTAGGTTGGGGGTGGGAGATTAGGTAACCTAATAAGTGCTTTCTTGGTCTTGAGCAGAAATTTGTGAAAATTTTTCAAAATTTTTTCTGGAATTTCTTGTGAATTCAAAGTAATTTTGACAGTCATCTTTGATTTAAAATTATAAGATAAGTGATGTTGGATTTATGACTCTTGGATTCAGTTATCTAATAGATTTCACAGTTAAGTTTGAATTGTTAATCCATGATTAGAAGTTATAAACATTGATTGAGTCATAATTTCACATGTCACATCTTGCTTACACATTAAGGTTTCAATTTGATATTGAAGGGTTAACTTGGTAATCACTAAGCATGTAAGGAACCAACCTGAAAAATTTGCTCGTTATGATCAATTGAAGAAAAAGAAAATACCCAGCTAAAAAAAAAAAAAAAAAAAAAACCTTTGGAAAGGGTTGGGCGAATAATCTTCACCATAGGCTTGCTCCCTATAGGTGTAGATTTAATTCCCCATGGATGATATGTGAAAAGGGTTGGGTGTACAGTCTTCACTATAGGTTTGCTCCCTATAGGTGAGGATTTGATTCCCCTTCTTGGTGTTACTTTCAATGAAAATATCAAAAGCTGAAAGAATGAAAAGATGATCTGTGAGGCAAATTTTGGTTTAAGTTTTGGTTATCATGAATTCTCTTGTGGGTTACCAATGATATCCTGAAATAGAGAAGTGAATTTTAATGATGATAAGTCGAGATTACACTATACACCCATGGAACTCAATGTTTAGAAATTTTCTCACTGATCGATTAATACTTTGAACTTAATTATGAAGTTTACCGTGCACTTGAGTCCAGGAGAAAGTAACGAATCTTAGAATTCTAGGATCTGGATTGTTTTTCAAAAATCACTCGAGTTCATAGAAATTGTCCTATAATTCTCAACTTATTTTTCGCATACTTTGCTCGGGATAGCAAGATGCTGATTGGAGGTCGTGTTAAGGGTCAAATATTGCATATTAGACCCTATTTATTGCCTAGATTTACAAAGATGGTACTATTTAATGGCTCAATTTAATCGTGTTTGTGATGCAAGGTGTATTTACGAACTTAGACTGAAACAGGATGCTTAAAGCATGGATTTAACGCTCTGATGACACCAAAGGCAAGGGACAGACCCCTAGGGACAAAGATTGATGGATTTACACGCTAGAGATCCGAGAAAATCGTGAAATTGAAGCTCAAGTGGCCTGAAAGACGTCCAGAATACAAGATCATAAGGTTCCCACCATCCGTTCAGCTCAAAACTTTATAAAGGGCTTGAAGATCATAAATTAATCGTCCGCGTCGAATTGCAAGCCTCAGATCTCTGTGAAAGTGGTCCAACGGTCATATCAACCCATGAATTGTCAATCTGAGGCCCACCCAACATCTGGATATGCTTCACTTTTGGTATCAACCCCTTAATTGAGGTGGAAAAACAGATGGATAGATCAGATTTCACATATACATCAAGGTGGGACCCACCTTATGTGAATGGGAGTGCACAGTAGCAATGCACTCACAATACACCGAACCAGTAGCAGTCGATCAACACAACGCTGACCGTGCTCCTCACGCGGCAGCGACTTCTCGCTGCGAATTTTGAAAACAGGGACTTGCGGTCCTCTCTTGTGGGCCACCACCATGATTCGATGGTCTGATTCGGATTGTCCATCAGATCTTAAAGGATCCTATGATCACGACCTAGGTGATAGATTTCAAGAAGGCATCAACGAACGATTTCCAACCGTCCAAACGCAGGTCGGACAGCAGAGTGAAAGAGTTTGTGGGTCACACCGAAATTGAGAAGAAGTCATCCATACCCGACTGGTTTTGTGAGGGGAATCCAGTGGATGGAATGAATTTTCCAGGCACGATCATGGAGGTGATCGGACCGTCTATCTGGACCATCCAAAACCTTCCCAAGGGCCGGCCGTACGCGCCAAGGAGCCTGAATGGCTCAGATCCCACAACAGGATCATTTCTGTGATGATTCTGGGTACGCTAAATGGTTCGTTACGCAGGGGTGCGTAAATCCCCCCCCCCCCACCGACTTTAGCTATTCTCTGCTTGCTACGCACGTCAGCAATCGACCAACCACCAGCCGACCTATGAATTGGCTATTAAAGGAGAGAGAGAGAGAGAACGGGTGAAAGAATCCAAGCCGGGGAGAGTGGCTGGGAACGTTAGTAATAGAGAGAGAGACAGGGAGTAGTTTTTAACATTGTTTATTTGTTTTATTTATGGTCTTTTTATCATGGTTTTCCTGAGATCTGGTCCAATCATATTGGGCTGAACCTCTTAGCTAGGGCTAAGAGGTGAAGCTTATGGTGTGATGGGACTGACTCTATGGCTTTGATTTATGCTAGACTGAACTTATGTTGATTTTAGTTTGATTAATAGGAATACTTTCAATTTTTAATGGTTTGTTGTGACTGAAATTACAATAGATCTGCGATGGCTTTGAGTATTTCTTTCCCCTTTTGATGTTTATGATGTCTGGAAGCCCTGTTGTTCACCATCGTCTCCTGGGCATTGTCGGATGACGATACCCTTCCTAACCTTCATATCTTGTTGATTGGTTGTTAATTAGTTTAATTCTGTTGTTTGCTTTGTCTCCTGGGCATGGTTTGGTGATGGAATCCATTCTGATTCATATACCTGTCATCTCTTGAAAACTATATCAAAGGAAGTTCAGTTTGATTTTCATGGTTACACCCTTCAACTGGATGAAGATGAGACTCTAAGTCTAGTTGAGTTCTTGAAGTAGCATAAGATCTCCTTAATCTCTACAAGTGGATCCTCTGATTCCCTAGTTTTCATTCCCTGAATTATTTAAGTTTTAAATAATTATTTCATCATTATTCCTCAAATTACAGTCCATTTAGATTTCATCCTAGTCTGGTTCTAGTTCTACTTAGTTTCAAATTACGTACAAGTTTCAGTCCCCTGGGATTTGACCTCGGTCTCACCGAGTTTATTACTACATCACAACCCTATACTTGTGGTGTGAACAATAGGTCCTCCCGCTCCTGCCGAAGTGCATCGACCTCGCCTCGGAGAGTTTCAATCTCCTCATCTTTCCTGGTCACTTCACGTAGTCTCTCCAGAGTCGACAGAAGGATAGGCAAGGACTAGGCCAAGGAAATGGTTAGGAGCAATTCAGAACGTTGTAAGAGAAGAATCGTGCATGAAAGTTACCTTGTAGTAGACAGAGGCGAGGTCATTGACGAAAGACTCATGACGATGAGTGAGAAGTTCAACAATCTCCTCCTTAGGGGCATGTTTGGCTGCCCAGTTAACCAAGCCAGACATGTGATAGCCCGGTGGAAGTCTTCCGGCTTCGGGGAGAGGAGCAGACCTTGCCGCCTCACCAACGCCACTAGCCGCCGAGACCTGAGCCTCGGCCATCGCGGCGCCTCCGTCCCCTGGCGGTGAGTGCATGTCTCCGGCAGTCGGTCCGGCCCCCTCGTGTTCGGAAGAAGAGGGGATCATGATTGCAACCTCTCCGATTCTTTCTCCCCCCGCCATGGGAGGATGTCTGGAGGTAGTCTAGGGCATCTCAGAGGCTTGAGTGGGAACGACAACAGGTCAGACTACCGAGGTAGGAGTGACCCCAACCTCAAAGGCAGTTGCAACCTCGACCTCCGGAGCGGCGTTAGGAGCTGTAGCGAGAGTGACCTCGGCTTGAGGAGTCTCTTTCCTCTTCCAAGCAGTAATTTTTACTCGGGGAGGTTTGGAGAGCAACATTTCCTAGAGAGGTGGGGGCTTCCTCTTTCTAGTTCCAGAAGCCTCGACCATACCTATACGAACAACAAAAGCTAAGAAAACTCCCATAACTAAAGAGTTTCAACACAACAGAATGATACTGACTTAAAGCAGAAGGGAAGGGCTTGAGTTTGTAAAGTCCGAATTGATGAAGATTATTCGGGGTGATTATGTAGTGCCAGACGCATTGCTCTTCCTTGAGCAACCTCGCTCTGGCCACCTGAGCCTTGAGCAAAGAGAGAGTTGGGGGGGGGGGGGGGGGGGGGGTCCCTTCAGGTATGCTGCAAAGATGAACAAAAATCGGTCAGGATGGCATAGGTTGGGGAGCATATGAAGGAACATGCATCTCTCGAACTCCAACCTAGGGTTAAGAATTTGGTGGGTACTCTGACCCACAGGTTTCCAAGTTCTGTCGCGATCTCCCGAGGCCCAGAACCACTTATTCTCCCAATCTTTGTTGGAAGAAGGAAGTCTGAGCACGAGGACTGAGCCTTGATGGTTCCTAATAGCGAAGTAGTACCAACACGGCTTGTTACAATCATGTTTGACTTGCTAAAGGGATAGAAACTCGTCAGGTGTCAGCTCCTGGTTCTTGGCTTGGTGCCATATCATATACAACGTCATTAAGATTCTCCAGGCATTGGGAACAAGTTGACCCGAGGCTAACTTTAAGCGTGCAGTCTTAGCGCACAAGAAGGGATGCAGCGGAAGCTGAAGCCCACATTGTAGAGCACATACGAAGATAGCAACGTCGCCCTCAGCAAGGTCACCAGGGGCGTTGTGGGGAGAAGGCGCTCGTATGTGTACGGAGTCAGGGATCTAAAACTCCTCGTGAATCCGAGCCATCTCAGACTCGACGAGCACCGAGCCCCCAGGGATGAGCTCCACAGGTCAGCCACCTGATGTCCCAGCAATAGCCCTTCCCATCGGGTCTCAGGGTGTCCTTTTGGTGCCCTTAGAGCGAGCATTGGCTTTAGGGCCTTTACTATTTTGAGGGCGAGGATGAAGGGGTATCGATTCCAAAGGGCCCTCCGAGGCCTCAGGCCTAGAGTTCGACCTCTCTGGCCCAGATTCACCTTCATACGCATATCCTTCCCGAATCTCGTCATCCAACATTGTAGAATGAAATGTAAAGGAAAAGACTAAAAGAAGGCCGGAAGGAGGAAATACTCACCAGAAATCACCTGTTCCAGGGAACTTCCACAGTGAGCACCTTCCAAAAAGTTTAAAAACAAGGTTGGTCTGAGGAATGAAGGATAGTTTATGGAGCCTAAGAATGTCATCTGTAATTATAATGAACAATTGTCTCCGAAGCAGAAGTGTCTCCGAGCCAAGCTCGGGAGATACGTTGCAATAGACCATTAGCCGAGAGCCACCTAACCACGTGCCGCTGGCATCCAACAGCTATAACATCTCCATTCCGTCCTTTGGAGTCCATGCGGCAGCATCATAACTACCCCAACGATTCAAGTCTATAACCGTCGCCACGTGTTCAACAGCTATGGGCTCGCAGTCGAAGGACCGTAACGGCACGCTACCTTGATAATAGAGAATCATAATTGCGACCGTCGCTTTAACTGAGCCGACCCTTCATAACATAGGGTGTCGTGGATCATTTCCCCCATGTATTTACTTCCTGAGTCCGAGCTCGTACTCAGAGAGTAGAGTAGGGGGTTTCTGTTATGGGAAAATCTAGAGCATGTTTCGTCGGAGGGAATTGTAGTGGAGTTATAGTGCCCTCCGAGTAGCGAGGTTCGACAAAATGATACTCAGCTCGACTTCATCCCATCTGCTTGAAGTAAGCTCGGACTCAACCCCGATATGCAGCGCCAATGTCACTCATCAAATTGAGCAGCAAGGGTGTGGACACAAAAACTAATAAGTCGGCTTGTGTAGAGATGTGACCCACGATCCTATTGAAGAATCATCCCCAGTAACACACGAGCAGTAACTGCCGGTGCATGATCTCGGAATAACTACATAACTGTCTATAATCAGCACGCGCATTGATCATGGTTAGAGGCCAAAATCGTGCCGAGAAAGACGAACATGTCCGTTCCAATTGAAAGGTATAAATAATGATAAAATACACAGGAACAAGTACGCAATATCTTACACCCTAAGTCCCAGCTATACTACTTGGACATAAATTCTTAGCCTAACTTCGGCTTCGGAGGGTCCCCTGCTTTAGCCAGGGTCTCCTTTATCCTTTTCCTGTGTAGGCTTCCTGTGCTTGGCGCAAGTGTTCCGAGTGATGATTAAAAACCCTACTATTAAAAACTTCCTCAGGCCTACCAAATGTTTCCACATTGTTGATTCGTCATCCAGCCTGTTGATAATGTCTCATAAACCTAGATTAATAGAAAAAAAAAAATTTCAGCTTATCCAAAACTCACGTGGCCCATTAATGGTCAATCACTACTGTTTCCTATGATATGGTCTTATTTTTTTATATTTTTCCATGAAATAATATGAAAAAACGGATGGACGGCGTGGATGTGGAGTACATATATCAAGGTGGCCCCACGATAAGGACTCACCGTCTCGGTTGAGAGTTGACAGAGACCATGGCCGCACCTAATCGGCGCCCCGTAACGTGACGTGTAGTTGAAGTGGTTGTAGCTGCCCGAGGCTTATCCGCAGCTGGACCCGGCGCTGCCATCTTCCTGCCCGAGGCATTATGGGCAGTCGTACGGACGCTCTCACTCCTCGAACTCGCGACTAATCTCATCTCTTCCCGTTAATTTCTCGGTTGCTTGTCCTTTCGGTGGACGCGGATTATCCAACGGGGAACTCCTCGAGCTACCATGGTGAGTAAGCTCTGGGGACCACCTCTATGTATTCGTTATTATCCACACCGTCCATCCGTCTTTCCATCTCAATTTAGGACAATATCCAAAAATTGAAGCATATCCAAAGCTCCAGTGGACCACGCCACGGAAAAAAAAGTGAGGATAATGACGTCCGCCGTTGAAAACTTCAACAGGCCCACGGTAGCATTTATTGTCATCCAAACTGTTCATGAGATAAATCAGACGTGGATGAAGGAAAAACACAAATATCAGCTTGATCCAAAACTTCTTTTGGCTCTCAAGAAGTTTTCAATGCCTATTTTTCCTCTGGTGTTGTCCACTTGAGCGAGTTCTTTGGCTCGTGATCTAAAATGAGATTAAAAAACGGATAGACACAATGGATAACGACACATACATCATGGTGGGCTATTTCAAATGTTGGATGAGATTATGTACAGATACGCATGGAATTCTCATGCTATCAGATTGTACAGCCAAAAACATTGGTACTTATGTACAGCCACCATCACGGACAGATTGTGAAACGAAGTCTCTACCTCCACAGATCCCGTACACCTAATCTTTCGTCATCCGCTTTGAATCGAGGGTTCACCCACCGTGTTAGAAAAAATGAGGATTTCAAATAAATAAAATAAATTAATTTTGACTGCTCTTTACTTCTCTAACTTATTATTGTTTAGTTTAGTCCCACGTTTGAAAATAAGTCAGTAAATATAAGTCTTTACGTTAAAATTCTTCTTATTTGTATTGAAATATAAGGATATGCCAATGGATCAACCTCACACACGCTTTCATGCGTAAACCATTGCTCGACGCAGTAAGTTGTGCTTTCTATTCGTCCTCTTTTGTTTTTCCCTGTATGAGTGATGTCATGTGCATGTACATGTGGGAAACGGATTGGCTACTCCCCCTGCCACCAGCCAATGGCTGATGGTCGGTGCTCTGTGGGCCCCACCATGATGTATATGTTTCATCCATGCCGTCAATCTATTTTTCTAGATAATTTTATGGTATGAGACTAAAAATAAGGTATATCCCAATATCAAGTGTACCACATCATAGGAAATAGTGTTGAATGAACATAGACCATTAAAAACTTTTTGGTGGCCATAAAAGTTTTTGCATCAAGCTGATATTTATTTTTTCCCTTCATCTGTGTGTATGACCTAATTAATAGATTGGATGTCAAATAAACAGCACAGTGGGTCTTGGGATGATTTTAATGATGGATATCCAATCACTATTGTTTTCCTGTGGTGTGGTCCACATGAGATTTATATCCCTCTCATTTTTGAGATAAAGCCTTAAAATGATCTGTAAAAATAGATGAACGGAATGGATGAAACACATACATCATGGTGGGGCCCACATAGCACCGACCAACAGCCACCAAGCCGGTGGCAGGGGGCGTAGCCAATCCGTCTCCGTACATGTGGGCATAGAGCTACCATGCACAGACAAATTAATAAATGAGATGACATTATATCATATAATTAATGCACCTCGTGCCCCCAACAACTACCTTTTATATTCCTGTAAAATGTGTGTTTTTTTTTTTTTCCCTCATTTTATATACACCGAAAACCTCTTCCTTTTCTTTTTCTTTTTTTTTTTTAAAAAAGAAAAGAAAAATTATTTTTAGTTTTTCATATTGGTTTATATTTATAAACTTTCATTAGAGTAAATCAGTAAGAGCAAGCCTGAGTTCATGCAGTAAAATTCACGTGTGCACCTAATCGAAGCCGTTTATCGTGAAAGAGAGTTATTGTATCCGGAGAGCAAATTTGTTGGAACCTAGTGCATCGAGTATCTTCCTTGTTGGGACAAATTTATTATTAAGACAGTGACTATAACACACATCAATTCTTTATTTCATTTTATATTATGTTTTTTTTTTCTTTTTAAAATTTTTAATTTTCTATTTTATCTCTTTATTAGATCAAACAATTTAAAGATATATTTCTCTCTCGAAATCTTGATATTTATGACAACTATTTCTAAAAATCTTAGAATCAAAACTTTTTATTGGAAGAATTTCAAGAGATGGTAGTGGAAAATGGTGTTTTATCTCAACACCCTCAAACTTATTTAAGTTGTTAAAGATCATGTCCTATCACTTAAGGAAAATGAATCAACAATATCATTCGAACAATTCAAATGAAAGAACAATGACTATACATACTAAAAATATATTCTCGGTATGATGACTACCTCTTATCTCTTTATAAAAGGTGTTTGTTTTTTCTCTTTATATACACTGAAAACCTCTATTTCTTTTTCTTCTCTTTAATTTTTCATCTTAGTTTCTTCTTGAAAACTTTCATTTGATCAAATTAGTACAAGCAAGTTTGGGTTCATGTGGTTGAGATCGCATGTGTACCTGACCTAAGCCGTTCATCGTGGAAGAGAGTTGTTATATCTAAAGGGAAGTGTTATTGGAACCCAGTGCATCGATGATCTTCCCTGTTGGGGCAAATTTATCATTAAGATAGTGAGTGTGACACACATCAATTTTTCAATTAATTTTCTATTATGTTTTTTAGATTTTTTATTTTCTCTTTATTGGATCAAACAATATAAAGACATATTTCTCACCCAAAATCATGACATTTATTGCAACTATTTCTAAGAATCTTAGAATCAAAAATTTTTATAGGAAGAATTTCAAGCGATGGTAGTCGAACATGGAGTTTTATCTCACCACTCTCAAGATTATTTATATTATTAAAGATCTTACCTTATCACTTAAGAAAAATGAATTAGCAATATTATTTGAACAATTCAAATGAAAGAACGATGACTATCTGTGTTAAAAATATATTCTTAAAATGATGATTACATATTATCTCTTTATAAAAGGTCTTTTTTTTTTTTTCCCCTCATTCTATATACACCAAAAACCTCTATCTCTTTTTATATTCTTTTGTTTTTCAACCTGGTTTCTTTTTTGCAAACTTTCATTTGAGCAAACCAGTACGAGCAAGCTTAGATTCATGTGGTTGAGATCGCGTATGCACCTAATCGAAGCTGTTTATCGTGGAAGAGAGTTGTTGTATTCGAAGAGCAGAGTTGTTGAAACCCAACACATCAATGATCTTCCTTGTTGGGGCAAATTTATCATTAAGATAGTTACTGTAAAATGCATCAATTCTTTAATTCATTTTATATTATGTTTTTTTTTTAGATTTTAGATTTTATATCTTTATTAGATCAAACAATTTAAAGACATATTTCTCTCTCAAAATCTTGACATTTATATCAACTGCTTCCAAGAATCTTGGAATCAAAATTTTTTATGGGAAGAATTTTAAGAGATGGTAGTAGAAAATATAGTTTTATCTCACCACCCTTAAGCTTATATATTGTTAAAGATCCTGCCTTATCACTTAAGGGAAATGAATTAGAAATATCATTCGAATAATTCAAATGAAAGGACGATGACTATTTGTACTAAAAATATATTCTCAATGTAATGAAAAATGATAACTATGATATCTATTGTCATCACTCATCCACCATGAAACTATGAGATCATTTTAAAAACAAATTCATAACAGAGAATGTTAGAACCAAGAAATATGTTGTCAGTTGCTATATTGATTTCAAAGCGCTAGATGATAAATTTGTAATAAATCAAGTGCATGATTTTAAGAAAATAATCCAGAAATCTGTTCAAAAGTATGATGATTGACAAGGCCTTCCAAGTTGCTAGAATCATTGAAAAACTTATACCATCTTGTAAAGAATATAAGAGCTTTCTTAAACATAAAAGAAAAGATATGGACTTGGATGATCTCATCCTTCATATATTGATTTAGGAAAAGACTAGGAATTGTGGTAGACATTCCTTGAAATTGGAATATGTAACTAATGTTTGTCTTGTTGAAAGTAATTGGAAGAGTCAAAGAGAGTTGAACATTTGGACCATCAAAGAAAAAGTACCCACATGCCTAAAAAAAGAAAATAGATAATAATAATAATAATAATGAAGGATGTTATGTATGTGGAAAAAATGTCACTTTACTAAGGAATATAGATTCCACAAAAAGGAGAAATATCATACACATGTTGTTGAGGAGTTTGTGGGGGTCATCACCAAAGCACTTATTGCTTGTAACACGAATGAGTGGTAGCTTGACTTGGAGGCCACCAAACACCTATGTTATGATCGAAGCATTTCCCCCCTACGAGAAGGTAGAGGATGGAATGGACACTTTTATGAAAGATTCATACAAAGCAAAGGTCACTAGTAAGGAAAACGTGAGCTTGAAGCTTACATTCGACAAAGTGCTAACTCTTTTGGATGTTTCACATGTACCAAACTTTCAGAAGAATCTTGTCTTTGGCTCTACACTTGACAAGAATGGGTTTAAGTTAGTTCTTGAATATAGAAAATGTGTTATCTTAAAAAATGATACTTTTGTTGGAAAAAGTTATATATCTGATGGGTTGTTTAAGCTTAGTGTCATGAATGAAAGTAATGTTAGTTCTTCTAGTTACTTGATTGATTCTCTTGATATGCGGCATGTTAGATTAGGACATAAATTATTGTTCTCTTGAAAGCATGATTAATATGAGGTTCATTCCCTAGAGTTGAAAGGAAAAACTAAAACAAATGTAAATTGTAACGCACTGGATTTCGAGGGTCGAGCAAAGCTCTACTCCCGAGATTCAGCACATCACTTATGCAACATGGAGAATGATGTTTATATGTCGTCCATACCAATGTATTAATATGAGTGGGATTATACTAAAACAACACATCATACTCTAGAGATAATGTAATTAAGTAAACAAAAGTCTGACGTATATGTATTTGAATAAGTAGGCAATTCACAACTTCCAGAGTATGATGGTGTAACAGGGTTTAATATATACAAAATTTGTTTCAAAATAGACAAAATGGAAAAATGTAAGATGTCCAACTAAACAAGTATCCCAGCATCCCAGCGTCCCGACGAGTCAACTCAAGGTCTACGTAGACCCGCCAGAAAGCTGGTAGTAGGAAAACTCCTCCTCGTCGTCTATGAAATCCTTCTCCATCGCGTAAACCTCATCATCATCTGCATGTAAACCAGTGTCTGGTTGGTGTTTTAAAACACCGTCCCAGAGTGGGAGTGAGTGATCAACTCAGTGGTATTATAAGGCAAAGCCTAACATGTTATCAATTCAATCAAGCAGTAATGATAAAGCAACATAACAATCACTTCTTAGCTACTCTTGTTAATGTGGGAATAGAGTGCAAGTAATGATGCATGCCCTCACATCAGAAGCTCCCTCAACAAGCGATGTCGACACCATATCGCATATGACAACACGACCTCATGTGCCACTTTCATGCCTTTAAAGCACGTCCTAATTAATGCAGTGCTATGCATGGTCATGTTAGCCCAGTAATTAATTAGGTTTACTCATACAACAGATTTGAGAAGCTATGGTACCTCCCTTTATATCATTTACCCAAATAGAAGGATCCATCTAGGTTCGTCACTCCTAGTCAAGCACATACAATAGGCAAGTTATGGGGTCATCACTCCCGATTGAAAGCAGTAGATAGGTAAGTTCATAATTTTGTGCTCGCAGACACTACGGGGTGGCTAATCACCTAGGCGTAGGCCGACAGCTCGAACATGGTGTCCTTGTAATGCCCCGTACTTTTCGATACTCAAGCGTTACCATCTAAGTGTGTATGTATGGGTGACACACTATCCACTCATTTAAAATCAACCTATTTCGACCGCACACTACTAGAGCTTAGGACTAAACCCACAGGCTCCACCATTGAACTCGATATATACCATGCCTACTTAAAACTCACATTAATACAACCATTGGGTTTTGGATCAAGTAGATCGAATTCATTTGGACCTTCCTAAGAAGTCCTAAGACCATAAATCGATCTCTTAAATGCTTGTGGTATATTTATATGAATTTCAATCATAAAAAATCTATACTACGTAAATTAATAAAATTTATAACAAATAACGTATTTCAAACAATTTAAGATTTTATATAAAATTTAAAATTTAAAACATATCCAACTATACAAATAATATGCAAATGATATACTAATCCTTGCTCCTTTTCACTAATTAATATTTAAATGATTAACAATCTGTAACAATTAAACATATATAACAAAGTACATTATTCCTTTTTATTAATGGAATAATAATAATAATAATGAAAAATAAAATAAAATAAATAATAATAATAGTAATAAAGAATAATAATAGTAATAAAAAATAATATTAATGGTAGTATATGGTCAACATTATGTATAAGGGTCCTACAAATGATGCACTAGGAGCTTTTGACCGTTGATACTCGAGGGGAGGTTGATCCGACCGCTGAACCTATGAAGTTGCCCCTTAAAGGATGAAAATGAATTCGTATGGACCACCTGAGCCTTGGGCCCATCTGATCTTGGGCCAAGGTCTCTTGTAAGGCCCGTAGAGTGGGATGGACGGAGTAGATTTCCCACCAACATCACCATGAACCCTACTCAAACGTTGCGTGTGCACCATGGGTGGTGGACTCGCCGTGCATGGACCCTGGAGACCGGTCAGACCCGTTTGATCCGTGCCTAGCCAAAAGAGGCAAGAGGCCTCTCCTGCTTTCCCACCTGCGGGTGTCTTTGAAAAACGGAGGGTATCTGTTTGTTTCGATGGTGGCCCACCAGCAAGGCCCACCTATATGATTTGAACCGTCCATCTCACGCAGGCGATGAGCTTGACCAAAACCTTGGCCGTTTCACACGAAATTTCACACATGTGTTCGCACAATCCTCGACGCAAACAGTCCCACAAAAAATGCCTTTCGAAAATGGAAAGCTTCCATTGCGCCCTTCGTTTGACAGCCTGGCGATCCGCGTAAGCCTACAAAGGCTCATCTACACCGTCCCTAATGGAGGAATCTCGACCGTCTGTTCGTTGCTCACATGCTTGGAGAGTGTGTTTGTGAAAACCGACGCCCAAAACCAGCAACGTATTAGCTGTTTCAAGGAAACCTGGCTCCGGATTAAATCCTAGCCTTCCGTTCCCATCTAACGGACTTGAGAGTGCTGGAATCTCTACAAGTAGGGAGAGAAAATGCCCTATTCCCGTTCTGCAGCAGCCATGAAAAATCAGCCGTTTCCTTCCTCTAGCGAACCCACCACCCAAATCTCTCCCGAGCTTCGAAAACCCTTACCTATAAGCTTCCTAGGATCGATACGAACCTTCCTAAAGGAGTGGATTAGAGGGAGAAGTCGTGGCTGGGAGTCTACCATTGGAGTCAGGTCTTCTTCCCCGGCATGTTGCTGCACCGAGGCAGTTTCGACTCGCCATGCTGCTGGGCCGATCAGGTGAGAATGAAGAAAAAGAGAAAGAAGGAGAAAGAAGGAGAAGAAAGAAGAGAGGATGAAGGCTTGGTGTGGTGCAGTCTGTTGCACCAGCTTGGCCGGACGGAGTTGTCGCTGCACCCAGGCCATTGACGTGACTCAGTCCAGCCACTGTGTCACTGTCCCACCCCTGGTATGGGTTAGAGTATCTTTGGACCTCCAGCAGAGGAAAAACAGAAGGAAGAGAGAGAGAGAGAGAGGGAGTGTGCGTTGCTGCACCTGTATGAACCGAGCCGGATCAGCTTGTCGGGTTCTAAATTACCGGGCCTGTTTCGGTCCGAGTTGGGCTGGGTAGAGCTCGGTCCTTGTTGGACATTGCAAGGAAGGGAGAAGGGAAGAGAAAGAAAAGAGAGAAGGAAGAAGGAGGAGGAGAAGAAAAGCTAGTGAATGGGAGAGTCTCAGCTCGCACTGAGTCGACTGGGTGAGCCCACATTTTCTGTTCTTATTTAAATAATCATTTCTGTTATTATTGTCATTTTCAGGATTATTAAGGATAGGTATGATTAACAATTAGTAAGTTACCCATACGGACAGTAGTTAACACATATAAAAATTTTCACTAATATCTTGTAGTTCTTAAAATATTGTTATTAATGTTAGAACATATTAATCATTTTCATTAAAATAATTACTAGCGTCATGTTAGTTAATATTAATTGTAACCCTAACATTAACAATTATTTTCTAAATATTAAAATAACATTGTCACCATTTCCATTACTAATAGGACTTTTTAGGATGCATGACCATGAGTAAATTTTCTATTCTAATGATAGTTATTATATACAAGAAATTAAGACGATACCATTATTAAATGCTAGTGCATTGTCTTATCATAGATAGTATATCATGATATTAATTATCATCGTAATGATTATTAACTAATATTAACTATAACACTAATGTTAGTAAATATTTAATAATTATTAAATTAACATTATAAATAACTACACACCACTGGGGTTCAAACTTAAAGATCTAGTCTAAATCTAAACTCTAGGATGAAACCTTAATTATACGTCAAATCCTAAGGATAACCAATTCAAACCTTAGGCCATGAGTGCATGAGACTCGAATCTAATTGTACAATTTCATAACTCATGGTAGGGTCGACCTTAAAGGTGCACGCACTTCCTAGCGATGGCGTAGATAATTCAAAGTATAAGGTGATGATTCTTCCCCTTGAGCTTTCCATCTTCTCATTAGCTTAAGTTATAGTTTTTATTTAAATTCATAATTGATATCTCTCTTTATAATCACATGTGTTAGCTGATGAAAATTGAATTGTTGTATTACATGCTTTACGATCATCCTGTATAATTGTTCATGCTTGTGGATTTATTTTATGGATTGCTTATGGAAATTAAACTGGTACATTAGTGGTAAATTCCCACATATGAATGTACACCCATGCTTGGGATGTAACTTGACTAGTTGTGATCATAATGGACCTTCGACTTGGTGGTTATTGAGTGGTGGTCTAGATGGATCATTGATGTGGGCGTACCATCCAGGGTTGTTGTGTCCAATGGTTTTTAAGGATGGTCTTTATCGTATGGTTTTGATATCGGCCCTATGTAGCATATTTTGATACTCGCCCTACGTGGTTTTGTTTTGAATTTTCCCTATATGGGTTCGACATTTTATATTGTCCAACCATGTGATGGTAAGCCCCATATATTATAATATGATTGACCACTAGTCGATGGGGTACCATTAAACATCCTAAGGTGGTAGTCTCATAGGCCAGGGATGGTGGTCATGGGACACTATGCCCGAGCCATCAGACTACGCTGGGCCATATGCTCCCCGTAATGACCTTTGAGCTTATCTAAATTGGCTGGTTGTAAACGAACTAATAACGACTTGGCTAATCATGCATGCATGACATATTACGATGGCTTGGATCACACATGCCCATACGATTACGCCGCATGTTGAGCTGATGACCAACCATTCAATTTTTTATGATGACTTGGATCACTCATGCCCATACGATTACGCCGCGTGTTGTGCTGATAACCAGTCACATCGCCTGTCTGGATGTTTTTTCCAGGGCACAGACCGTCTGGATGTTTCTCCCGGGTTGATTTCATGGGTGACGACCCTAACGACCGTCTAGATGTTTTTCTCAAGCCAATGCATTCATAAATTCGTGCATCTAATAAGACTGCATTTACTTTGTTTTGGTTGTCTGGTTGTTTTATAACTATGCTTGCCTAATGCGGCGGTGTGTAATCTTGAGGAAAATTCACACTGAGTTGGCCACTCATCCATCAAATATATAACCGTACAGGTAGCACAGGTGGCCCAGGTGAAATTCAGGTTTATATTGTTGAGGAGCAAGCTACATTTGACAGGGATGCATGATTGTGATTGTTAAGAGTTGCTACAGGATTTCATATCTCAAATTGTTGTAATTTACATTATTTCACATGTAATATTATTTCATTTTGTAATTGTAAGAATAAGGACATTGGTTTGTATAAGTCATTATAGGTAGCTTCTTGTATATTTGAATGATAATGAAATTTTCCTTTATGATGATTTGTCCACATTACGCTCATTTGCTTACTCTGATAAAAGAAAAAAAAAAGTACACTCGAATTTGACCATCCTTTAAGGTTAACACTCGAGTTTTTGGGACACGGGTCATATACTCGGGTCCTGAAGATTCGGGTCATTACAGTCCCATACCACCATGCTCAGATCACGAGTCTGAGTTTGCTCACTGGTCACTACGGGGTGGCTGATCACCTCGGCGTAGGCCGACAGCTCGAACACGGTATCCCATACCATCATGCTCGGCTCATGAGTCTTGGTGGATCGTAGAACCACAGTTAGGGTGGGCCTTTACATCGGAGGGGGTACCTTAGATTCAGGCAGTGGTGTCCGTACATGGAAAACACATATTAAGCCAATCGGTTTATTAGACAAGTTCAATTGGTATGAGCACACGCCAACTTAATCAACATGGAGTGCATAAACATCCCTCATGGCCTAACCACTGTCGATAATCGTCGTGTGACCCGGATTCATCGAATATATCTGAGGTGGCGAGATTAATTCGACTACCTGAATGGGAACTATTTCCGATTGCCTGGACTATAGTGTAGCCCCAATCCTACTCAGATGTAACAAGTAAACACATGTGACAATAATTCTAGCATTTGGCAATCAATCCAAACAAATCTCTCATTAAGCATTTCATCAAACATATTGAACATGCCACCAACACTTGCATTTTGTCCATGAATTGTATAGCGACAAGTATGAATACATGGAGGAAACTATACATATGATTAAGGTAATTGATGATCCTATCTTAATACACTAAATAAATACACTTCATCAACATTTTCACATTCAGACATTTTATCAAACACCTAAGTTACACTTCACCAAATACATAGACTAGATTAGTTACAACATATATTATGGCGATTCCTCACACAAGGAGATCATCATACATACAACAAACATGAATCCTAGATTAATAGTCATGGTAAACACAAATCACAATCTCATGTTCATTTAAACATTTCAATAAACACATGGGATGCATCTTTTATTCAACATAGTTCATACATGTATAATACATCGAAGACGTCGTATCTAAGACAATATGACAGCAATTAAGTCAGACATAAATCATTAGCTGACATTGATAGCATTGAAAACCATAACCTAAATGTTTATAGTCCGCACCTTCCGTCGGATTTCTCGACTCGGGCTTAACTCGAATTCTATGTTCCCGAATCAGAACGTCGGGTACCTAAACGGTGCAATCTGTTAGCTAGGTTAACAAACGACTATTCTAGATCTTAACTACGGTGTTGGGGTTTGGATTTCTTACCTAAATCGTAGTTGAGATGGATCGTGAAACGTAACAGGAAGGTGATTCAACGTATGGAGTCGTGGGAAAGAATCACAGTGACGGTCTCCCAGACTTTCTCTTCTCTCCTCACTCTTTTCCCTTCTTTTCTCTCTTCTCTCTCCTAAGGTTTGGATCAAATTCGTATGAGGGAGAGATGGGATGGTTAAAGGGCTTTATATAGGTCCATAATTGATGTAAATGGCCCCAGGGCCATGGTATACATAATTTATAACCAAAGGGTGTCTTTTCGGGCAAACGGGACACATCGGGAGGTCCATTACTCACTTACGCTATTGGGTTAGTTCCCTGACAATGGATCTATGCCATAATGTGATTTCAGCGCGATTGGATAGGCCGATTGATCGTGGAGGACCCATGTCAGATCAACAGTCGTAGTTGCTCGATCGGGGCCACAAGTATACGAATATGTGGAGCGAAATTTCCCTTATCAATAGGTGAAGTTTGGTTAGAAACTGACGGTCTGAAATCCTCAATTTTGCGCGTAAGCGAATGGCCCAATTTACTTAAGTTTTATTTTGTTTTCTAAAGATATTCTCATTTCTCACACACTTCGTTCAGGGTTCAAGTTATGCATTTTTGGACACAGTCTGGGCTCGATTCCCGCAATGGTTGTCAAGCCGAGTAGGACGGATATAACCCTATAGTTTTGCAGTCATCGAACTTTCGACGTGCGGTCCAGGTCTGATACAGAGTTTCAATGTATTCTCGAGAGCGATAGGCTCGTGGGATTTCTCCTAGGTTTTCAAGTAGTGTTGAGTTAGCGACTTGGATGGTTTTGGGTCTTGCCATTTGCGTAAATAGTGGTTCGAGCTAAATCCACTGATTAATTTAGTTTAGTACTTAATTAAAATTTGCCTAAATTTCTACAGAATACGGTCCTTAGGGATTTCTGCCTAAGGTAGTACTCGAGTCTTTGTACGGATTTGTCCGAGGTGTTACAATCTACCCCCCTTAAAGAGAATTTTCATCCCTGAAATTAGTACCTTTTCGTACTCCTCGAGGATCTGAGGGTAGTTCTTACGGACTTCGGCTTCCGTTTCCCAAGTAGCCTCTTCCTCAGTATGGTGAGTCCACAATACCTTCACGAGCAGGATCACTTTGCTGTGTAACACTTGTTCCTTCCTATCAAGAATACGCGTCAGTTGTAGTACATAGGTAGCATCTTCACTTAACTGTACTTGCTCCCATTTGATAATATGGGTAGGGTCAGGAACATATTTCTTCAACATCGATACGTGAAATACGTTGTGCACGCCTGCGAGTAGTGTGGGTAAGGCGAGGCGGTATGTTACCATACCCACTTGGCCTAGAATTTGGAATGGGCCAATGAATTTCGACGTGAGTTTCCCTTTCTTGCCAAAACAAAGGACTCCCTTCATTGGGAAAACCTTAAGGAATACATGGTCCCCAAATTCTAGCTGTTGCCATCTTGTATCGACGTAACTCTTCTGTCTACTCTGGGCTGCAAGAAGTCGACGCCTGATAATATCGATATTCTCTGAGGTCACCTGTACCAAATCTAGGCCAACTAGACTCTTCTCGCCAACTTCTGCCGAACAATGAGGAGCTCGACATAGGCGTCCATACAAAGCTTCGTAGGGAGCCATGCCAATGCTCGCTTGGAAACTGCTGTTATAAGAAAACTCGGCATAAGGGAGACAGTCATCCCAACTGTCTTTAAAATCAAGCACACACGTTCGCAACATATCTTCTAATATCTGATTTACCCGTTCCGTCTGCCCATCAGTCTGTGGGTGGAACGCGGTACTAAACTTCAGTTGCACTCCCATTGCTTCTTAAATTTTGAGTCCAGAAAATGGACGTGAATCGCGTGTCTCGATTGGACACAATCTCTATAGGAACCCCATGCAGCCGTACTACCACCTTGATGTACAGCTTGGTTAAATCATTTGCTGAGTTTGAAACTCTAATTGGGAGAAAATGAGCCGATTTCGTCAATTGGTCCACAATCACCCAAATGGAGTCGTGCCCCTTTCTTGTCTTGGGTATCTCGGAAATGAAATCCATGGATATGAAATCCTACTTCCATTCAGTTATGGGCATGGGCTGAAGTAAACCAGGGGGTCGGCGATGCTTGGCCTTAATTTGCTGGCACGTGAGAAACGGGATACATAGTCTGCTATTTGGGCCTTCATGTTTCCCACCAGTATGAACGCTTCATGTCTCGATACATCTTCATACTGCCCGAATGCATCTCCATCTTCGAATTGTGAGTGGCTTCTAGGACTTCCCTTCTCAAGTTATGGAGATTTAAAACGCATAGGCAGCCACGATATCATAAACCCCCATCTGAGCCAATTATCCATTCAGATTCTTCACTGTCACTTGCTCGCTCTCTCATCTTCACCAATAGTTCATCTTCTTTCTGTGCCACAATGATTCGGTCATCGATAAGAGGTTGTACGTGGATGTGTGCGACGCTCTCGAACGCCTCCTCTACCGTAAGCTTCTGTTCAAAGTCTCGCACGAACTCCACCATATTCCACTCTTCTATCATCAATGAAGCTACAAATTCTATTGTTTTCTTGCGGCTCAGTGCATCGGCCACAAGGTTGGCCTTGCCGGGATGGTAGGAGACCTTAAACTTGAAGTCTTTTAAGGTCTCCATCCAACGTCGTTGCCTCATATTCAGGTCTCTTTACGTAAAAATGTACTTGAGGCTCTTATGGTCGCAAAAGAGCTCGAACTCCTCTCCATAAAGGTAATGTTTCCAGAGCTTTAATGCGAAGATGACTGCTGCCAATTCCAGGTCGTGCGTGGGGTAGTTTTCTTCGTGTTTCCTCTACTGTCGTGAGGCATAGGCGATCACCTTATCCTTCTGCATAAGTACACATCCCAAACCAACACGAGAGGCGATGGTGTATATAGTATATTTGACCCCTTGCTCTGACAATACGAGCACAGGTGTGGATGTCAGCTTGTCCTTTAATTCCTGGAAGGCTGCTTCTACTTTCTCATTCTAAGCAAACTTAAGATCCTTTCGAGTAAGTTGAGATAATGGTCGGGCTATCTTGGAAAAATCTTTAATGAATCGGTGATAGTATCCTGCAAGTCCGACGAAACTCCTCACTTCTGTAACTGAGCCGGGCTGCTCCCAGTCCTGTACTGCGGTCACCTTGGCAAGGTCCCAGCAATTCCTTCCTTAGAAACCACGTGTCCCAGAAACTTGACTTCTTCCTTCCAAAAATCTTATTTCCGGTACTGAGCAAATAATTGATTCTGCCTGAGAGTATCAAGAACTGCTCACAGGTGTTCTTCATGATCCTTCTGACTCTTGCAGTATATCAAAATATCATCTATAAACACGATGACGAATTGGTATAAATATGGTCGAAATACCCGGTTCATGAGATCCATGAATATGGCCGGTGCATTTGTAAGTCCAAACGGCATCACGAAGAATTCGTAGTACCCGAAACTGGTTCTAAAAGTTGTTTTCTGCACATCTTCATTCCTGACGTGCAACTGATGATACATGGACTGTAGGTTGATCTTAGAGAAATACTGCGCTCCCTTCAACTGATCAAACAGGTCATCTATCCTAGGCAAAGGATACTTGTTCTTCACTGTTACGTTGTTCAACCAGCGATAATTTATACATAATCGTAGTGATCCATCTTTTTTCTTTACAAACAACACAAGTGCTCCCCAAGGAGATACGCTCGGTCGTATGAAACTTGAATCCAACAGATCATCAATCTGTCTCCTCAACTCCTCCATTTCACATGGAGGCATGCGATACGTTAGTAAAGAGATAGGTGTCGTACCCGGCACTAGGTCGATGGTAAAGTCGATCTCGAGCTGAGGAGGTAGTCCATAGATCGTTCTGAACACGTCCGTGAAGTCTTGGACTACTGGCATGTCCACAAGGGTCGGACTATCATAGTTCTCTAGTAGGGAAGTATAATAGCTGATGCGATAAGGCCAACTGACCTGAATAGGGAAAGTGAAGGTCGTGCCCTCGGGTCCATGGGATGTCACCAATTTAGTCTCGCAGTCAATTTCTGCCTCCATCTCGGTGAGCCAATCCATACCGAGGATGACGTCATAATGATATAGCGGGGTGACTATTAGGTCAATGCACACTGTTTTGCTCCCCAAGTCTATCAGGCAATCCTTACAAAGCTTAGTAGTGTCGGAGAAGGTCCCTATTCCGGTAAGGACTCTCACCCCAATCATAGGGGTAGTATCCAACCCCAGTCGCTTGACTGCTGAGCATGTTATTATTGAAACAGTGGAACCGGTATCCACCAACAGGAATACGGGAGTACCTTGGATGTGGGCAGTGACTTCGAAGGTTAAGGGTACTGCAGTTGCTGCCTCAGATGCTTCCACTGCAAGTGCATGTACTCGAGCTTGTTGTGGATGATTTACTTACGCTGCCATAGGTCGTTGAGGCAGCCTATATCGAGGTGTGGGAGGTTGGTTGAATGGCCGTGCTGGTGGTACAGATCGTAGAGGTAGAGCTACTATAACATGGGCTGGCTGACAGTTAATCTTTTGAGGTAGCGTAAAACCGTTGTCCTTCATCTTGGTAAAACAGAAGGGGTCAGTGTATCCTCCTTTGTTGCAGTAAGTGCACCAATGGCCAGTTTGTCACTGCTGGGCCGACAGAGCCATGAGCTTGGGAGGCGAGTCCATACGTGGCCTCTTGCCGAGGACTGGCTGGTTCTTTAATTCAGGCCGCGGCCTTGAGCCCATTGGCATACGTGTTCGAGACAATCTCTCACCATCCTGCTCAACTCGTAGGGACATGTTCACTAGCTCAACATAATTGGGAATGCTAGCGCAGCACATCTTAGTGCAATATCAGGACGCAGACCCTCTGAAAACTACCGCATTCCCATCGGCTCATTTGCTAAGATCAATAGAGCATATCTGGCCAACTCCATGAAGCGGTTCTCGTACTCAGCCACTGTCATCCCCCCTTGTCAAAGGCGTAGGAATTCACCCTCCTTTTCATTATGGTAAGTGAGGGGGAAGTACTTTTCATGGAAACGAGTTTCGAATGCATCCCATGTCTACACATAAGCTGCAGGAACGGTGTGTAGGATGTTATCCCACCAGAGACTAGCCTCTTTCTCGAACATGTAAGTAATAAGCTCCACTTGCTCTGCCTCAGTATTGTGCAACGACTTCAACATCTTAGAGATGCGATCCAGCCAGTATTCAGCAACCTCGGGCCTGTGAGTACCCGCAAAAGTAGGAGGGCGAAAACATTGAAAGCGCTCAAATAAGCCACTTATATTCATTGTTCCAGTGGGTTGTACAAGTGGTACAGGCGGGACCAAATTAATGTTTTGGGCAATGGACCCCGCAATCGTGGCCAAGACTTATTGTTGTTACTGCATTAGAAACATCATCTGCTCCAACCTATCAGGAGGAGGAGCCGCCTGAGGCATGTGTGGCATCGACAAAGACGCATGGTTGTCCCAGAACCGGTGGTGCATTCGGTGTTGGCCCATTTGTAGGGTTAGTGGCCAGCTGTGAATCTGGCATTGTCTTAATATCCGGGCCTAAACTAGGGTCCGTATGGCTATCGCTCAGGGGAGGTGCCCCATCAATCGATCCGCCAAGTGTGAGACGTGCTACAACCCAGTATTTTTAGGAGGCATTCCCTATATACAACATAGGGTGCAACACGTGTAAGATTAGGATAATATTACTCACTATTTCCAAACATTCTATACATTTCAAACCAAAAGAAGCTTCATGAATTTTATTAACCAAAATTTGTCACAATACATGAGATGTAGTATTACATGAATTATGACAGAGAATGCATATGAGCTAATTTAACAAAGAATTTTAACACTAATTACTCTAACATCCAACTAAGCCAACCAAGGCTATTACAAAGAAAAACAAGGAACCAAGAAAATAAGAAGACAACGACAACACATGACTAGTCCTCCGACTCTGGCGAAGGTGGAGGCGCACCCTTATCCTGCATACAATACAGGAGGGCCTTCAAGGTGCGAGACATTTTCTTGAATTTCTGTTTCAGATAGGCCTGGTTCTCCTTGAACTCTTACTTCAGGGCGGCCTGATTTTCTTCAATCCTAGCCATGGAGCCTTCCAAGGCGGCCCAATCATGGCAGTCTTCATGTGTAGTAGGAGGTCCCCCACCTGAGTCATGGGCTCCGCTTCTTCTCCCTGCTCTTCCTCCTCACTATCTTCCTCTTCACTGCCTTCTTCCTCACTGCCTTCTTCACTATCTCCTTCTTCATCCTCACTGCCTTCTTCCTCTCCACTTCCTTCCTCATCTTCGCTACCTTCTTCCTCTTTACTCTCTTCTTCTATTTCATCCCCGTACTCATTGAGTCGGGCTTGGCGTTGCCTAGGGTCAAACCCCATATTGTTGAGTGTAGTCTCACTGATGAAGTGGATCGGCGCAAGATTATCCATATGAAGTCTAAAACCAAAGTTATGGGCAATCTTGCAGATAAGTCGGCCGAATGGGAGGGATGCGTCCCCCCGAGTAGATCGTGCGGTCCTGATTATCTTCGACAAGGCAAAAGTAAGCAGGCACAACTTGTCTCCCTGCCCAGCTCTGTACAGGAAGTCCACCATCAAATGAGTGCATTTTGTACGGTTACTCCACCTAGGATACACGTTGTACGTGCATATATGATGGAGTATGCGGAAATCTGCCATCATCTTAGTCGATACGAGGCTATTGTCTTGCCTCCAATGAGCCAGTCGGCCGTAAAGGAAACATGTGCGGTGATCTTTCTCTCGTCTACTACCGAGATGAGTTTCACTAGCATGTACCACACCATGTTATATTCCCATAATACGGGCTATGATGTCCACATCAACTATGGCTTCCTACCTCCCTAAAGGGATAATAAACTGAAGAGGCTCCAGTAGTGGGTTCCGTATGTGGGTATAGAAGGCTCGCACGGTACCTTCACTTGCATGAGCCTTCCCTTCAAACATGGGACCCCACCCGGTCTCCAACAGAAGGTTAATCATTGGATACAACCCAAATAATTTCTCATCCACATGAGCTTCAAATACAACTTTGCGGTCACGGAACTTACCAAGTTCGGCGCCCGCCAGTAGTGATCTTTCCAATGGGATTCGAGGATCAAGGTCTCGCTCGACACTTGCTCTAGTCTTGGCATCCGTCCTCTTCCTAGAGTGGCTTGGACGGCTAGGCCCAGCTTCATCCGGGGCCGCTCTCTTCTTTCCCATAAGGGAAAGGAGCGTTGAGATTGAGAAAATGGCGGTGACAAGTTCAAAGAGAGCCATGGAGTGGGAAAAGCTTGGAGAATGGATTGAACTTAAAGGTTTGGAGGTTATGAGACACAAAAGGTGGGTTTTGAGCTCAAAAGAGTGGGGAATAAGGAAGGTGGAGAGTTGTAAGAGGTATTTTTAGGGTAATGGTGGTGTAAGGATGAAAAATGTAGAAGATTTAAAAGTTTGGAGTGAATAGGAGAGGGGATTTGAGAGAGAAAGAGACTTTTTAGAGGGTTTGGGGTGTTGGAGGGGTGAAATGAGCATGGGAGGGCTTGAGAGGGGTTAAAAAGGGTTAGCAAAGGGGTCCCACACATGGGAGGGCCCCACATGGCTGGTCGGCTGGCGGCCCGCCGCCGTGCCCCCCTGGCGTGTCCGGCGGTGGCTCTGCCCTAGGACGATGGCCACCCCCTCCCGGGGTGCCGAATATATGCGGGGGACCCCCTGGGTCTCACCAATTTTTGAGATTCAGTCTCGTTAGCCCGTAGGGTCTATTTTCATCATTCTATACGTGCGTATCGCTCCTTTTGACTTATTTCAAATTTGAGATTCACCGAATTATAGTTCAAACCCGTGGATTGACGGCCTAAAAGGGATTGAGATCAATTCACATGATCTTGAACACGTACAACTACACTACAAAAGTCAATTGTAACGCCCATCGGTGAAACTTTAGGATCCTACGATTGTTTCTAGATTTCATCGCCCCCTTCTTAAGTCAGAGTGCGTTAGAATGAGTCGTGTTACCTATCACCCTGGTCCAGTTTAATTCAAATCATGCTCTGATACCAACTTGTAACGCCCTGGATTTCAAAGGTCGAGCAAAGCTCTACTCCCGAGATTCAGCACATCACTTATGCAACATGGAGAATGATGTTTATATGTCATCCATACCAATGCATTAATATGAGTGGGATTATACTAAAACAGTACATCATACTCCAGAGATAATGTAATTAAGTAAATGGAAGTCTGACATATATGTATTTGAATAAGTAGGCAATTCACAACTTCCAGATTATGATGGTGTAACAGGGTTTAATATATACAAAATTTATTTCAAAATAGACAAAATGGGAAAATGTAAGATGTCCAACTAAACAAGTATCCCAGCATCCCAGCGTCCCGACGAGTCAGCTCAAGGTCTACGTAGACCCGTCAGAAAGCTGGCAGTAGGAGAACTCCTCCTCGTCCATGAAATCCTTCTCTGTCGTGTAAACCTCATCATCATCTGCATCCAAACTAGTGTCTGGTGGGTGTTTTAAAACACCATCCCAGAGAGGGAGTGAGTGATCAACTCAGTGGTACTATAAGGCAAAGGTTAACATGTTATCAATTCAATCAAGCAGTAATGATAAAGTAGCATAACAATCACTTCTTAGACTTGTTAATGCGGGAATGGAGTAGAAGTAATGATGTATGCCCTCACATCAGAAGCTCCCTCAACAAGCGTGGCCGACACCATATCGCATATGACAACACGACCTCCTGTGTCACTTCCACGCCTTTAAAGCACGTCCTAACTAATGCGGTTCTATGCATGGTCATGTTAGCCTATTAATTAATTAGGTTTATTCATATAGCAGATTTGAGAAGCTATGATACCTCCCTTTATATCATTTACCCAAATAAAAGGATCCATCTAGGTTCGTCACTCCTAGTCAAGCACATAGATAGGCAAGTTGTGGGGTCATCACTCTCGATTGAAAGCAGTGGATAGGCAAGTTCATAATTTTGTGCTCTTGGACACTACGGGGTGGCTAATCACCTCGGCGTAAGCCGACAGGTCGAACATGGTGTCCCATCCCACTATACTCGGCTCACGAGTCTGAGTTTGCTCACTGGTCACTACGGGGTGGCTGATCACCTCGGCATAGGCCGACAACTCGAACACCGTGTCCCATACTACCATGCTCAGCTCATGAGTCTTGGTGGATCGTAGTACCACAGTTAAGGTGGGCCTTTGCATCGGAGGGGGTACTTTAGATTCAGGCAGTGGTGTCCGTACCTGGTAAACACACATTAGGCCAATCGATTTATTATACAAGTTCAATTGGTACGAACACACACCGACTTAATCGACATTGAGTGCATAAGCACCCCTCATGGCCTAACCACTGTCTATAATCGTCGTGCGACCCAGATTCGTCGAGTATATCTGAGGTGGCGAGATTAATTCGACCACCTGAATGGGGACTATTTTCGATTGCCTAGACTACAGCATAGTCCCAATCCTACTCCGATGTAACAGGTAAACACATGTGACAACAATTCTAGCATTTGGCAATTAGTCCAAACAAATCTCTCAAGTAAGCATTTCATCAAACATATTAAACATGTCACCAACACTTGCATTTTGTCCATGACTTGTATAGCGGCAAGTATGACTACATGGAAGAAACTATACATATGATTAAGCTAATTGAGGATCCTATCTTAATACACTGAATAAATACACTTCATCAACATTTTCTCATTCAGACATTTTATCAAACACCTAAGTTGCACTTCACCAAATACATAGACTAGATTAGTTATGATATATATTATGGCGATTCCTCACACAAGGAGATCATCATACATACAAAAAACATGAATCTTAGATTAATAGTCATGGTAAAAACAAATCACAATCACATGTTCATTTAAACATTTCAACAAACACATGGGATGCATCTTTTATTCAACATAGTTCATACATGTATAATACATCGAAGACGTCGTATCTAAGATAATATGGCAGCAATCAAGTCAGACATAAATCATTAACTGATATTAAAAGCATTGAAAACTATAACCTAAACATTTATAGTCCGCACCTTCCTTCGGATTTCTCGATTCGGGCTTAGCTCGAATTCTATGTTCCCGAATCATAACGTCGGGTACCCAGTGCAATTTGTTAGCTAGGTTGACAAACGACTATTCTAGATCTTAACTACAGTGTTAGGGTTTGTATTTCTTACCCAAATTGTAGTTGAGATGGATCGTGAAATGTAACAGGAAGGCGATTCAGCGTATGGAGTTGTGGGAAAGAATCACAGCGACGGTCTCCCAGACTCTCTTCTCTCCTCACTCTTTTCCCTTCTTTTCTCTCTTCTCTCTCCTAGGGTTTGGAGCAAATTCGTATGAGGGAGAGATGGTGTGGTTAAAAGGGCTTTATATAGGCCCAGAACTGATGTAAATGGCCCCAGGGCCATGGTATACTTAATTTATAACCAAAGGATGTCTGTTTTGGGCAAACGGGACACATCGGGAGGTCCGTTACTCACTTACACCAGAGGGTAAGTTCCCTGACAATGGATCTATGCCAAGATGTGATTTCAACGCGATTGGAGAGGTCGATCGATGGTGGAGGACTCGTGTCAGATGAACGATCGTACTTGCTCGATCGGGCCACAAGTATACGGATATGCGTAGCGAAATTTCCCTTATCCATCGGTGAAGTTTGATCAAAAACTAAAAGTCTAAAATCCTCAATTTCGCGTAAGCGAATGGCCCAATTCACTTAAGTTTCATTTCATTTTCTAAAGATATTTGTGTTTTTCACACACTTCGTTCAGGGCTCAAGTTGTGCATTTCTGGACATAGTCTGGGCTTGATTCCCACGATGGTTGTCAAGTCCAGTAGGACAGATATAACCCTGTAGTTTTGCGATCATCGGACTTTCGACGTGCGGTCCAGGTCCAATGTATTCCCGAGAGCGATAGGCTCATGAGATTTCTCCTAAGTTTTTAAGTAGTGTTGAGTTGGTGACTTTGATGGTTTTGGGTCTTGCCATTTGCATAAATGGTGATTCGAGCTAAATCCACCAATTAATTTTGTTTAGTACTTATTTAATTTTTGCCTAAATTTCTACAAAATACGTTCCTTAGGGATTTCTGCCTGAGGTGGTACTCGGGTCTTTATACGGATTTTTTCGAGGTGTTACAAAAATCAGTGTATAATTCTAAGATTTCAGAAAATCGTACAAACAATTTAAAAGAAATGCTAGAGTTTTAGATTTGATTAACAATAATACATGCGATCTGAAAAATATTGTAACTCATAGAGGTAAGTAATATTTTATAACCTTTATAGATGACTACACCTGATTTACAAAGATATATCTAATTACAAGTAAAGATGAAGCAAAAAAATAAATTCTTGGGTTATGTAAATGAGATGGAGAATCAACTAGAAAGAAATATGAATGTTTTAAGATCTCATAGAGGCAAAAAAATATGTTTCTCATGACTTCACATCATATTGTGAATCAAAAGGGATTGTACATGAGATAACTACTTCATATTCACCTTAGTAAAATGTTATAGTTGAAAGGAAAAATAGAACTTTAATGAATATAGTAAATGCTATGCTATCTAATTCTAGTTTGCCCATTAATTTATGGGGAGAAGTCCTCCTGACTGCATATTATATTCTCAACCATATACCTCACAAGCATTCTGATAAGACTTCTTATGAACTATGAAAGAACAAAGCTCTAAAACTTGGGTATCTTAAAGTGTGGGGGTGCCTAGATAAGGTACGACTACATTTACTTAAGAAAAAAAAAAACAAAATTATGGGACAAATATCTTGCTTGTGTGGTCATTGATTACATACAAAATAGCAAAGCTTATAGATTCTTAGTATTAAAGTCACACAATCATATAGATTTCAACTCTATCATAAAATCTTTTAATGCCCAATTCTTTGAAAATATATTTCCAGCTAAATCTAAAGTTATATCTTTTGTGAAAATAATAATGTCATGCGCAGAAATCCAATGCTTGGGTGGCCAGACCTTAATCCCGCATCCCAAGAAATGACTTATAATTTAAGCAATCATATCTAAAAATCCATAGAAATCACACAATAACAAACTATATATTCATAAAATACATCCAGTAAAATAAATTATTCAACGTTATTACAAAAATATAAATTATCATTTACTATTTCTCAATAGATTTTTTTTCAATGAATCTAAATTAAAAAAGATAACTCAGCCTAGGTTGACGACTAAAGCTTCACTCCATTGAAATTGAGTTAATGACCGCTTTAGTAGAAGTGGGAATATGCCTAGATGTCCTAGAGGGAGGTTGAATAGGACTTTTTAGAATTTTATGATGATTTAAAACCTTTCGACCCTATCCTGAACTAATAAGCAAATATCAGGATTTCTTTAATGTAACTCTAATGGCTTCCAAGCCAAATAGAGGATCCAATCATAAGACTATTCAAAACATAAACAAGATGCGAAACATAGTTCATGATAGATGTGACTGTGTGTGAGATGAGATTCTAATTAGTTCTAGGTAATCATGTAAGCATGCATTATAAGAACATTTACAGAAATCACACAAGTATTAAAAGTAAATAGCAATCCCAAACACAGTCGTTTTTATAGTAGTTCGACTACGTGTCTACTCCACTTCCGACAGACGCACTCAATCCTTGAGTGTACTGGATCTCACTAATGGAAGTTTCAAATCAAGTTTACCTCAAACCAATACAACCTACACAAGGTTGACTCTAGGACCTACGTAAGGTACCTAACATGTCTCCACGAGACACAAGTTTATGCACCACACAGGAGCAAGGGTCAACACACAACACCCATGTTTTAGGCCACACAGGCCAAGGATCCACACAAGGAACCTCAAGTTTATGCTCACCAAGAGCAAGGGTCAACACACAGCACCCAGGGTTTTAGGCCACACAGGCCAAGGATCCACACAAGGAACCTAAAGTTTATGCTTACCAAGAGCAAGGGTCAACACACAACACCCAGGGTTTTAGGCCACACAGGCCAAGGACCTACACTAAGGACTTAAAGTTTATGCTCACCAAGAGCAAGGGTCAACACACAACACCCACACGTATTCTCCCATCGGAGGCCTCCTATGAGGACTTGAAAGGGTGAGAATCACCTGTGACCTAATCCTATACAAAGGAATGATCAGCAGGGTCTCTGGACTCTAATGACTTACAAATAAGTAGATGAGCCCCATTAAGCACTTTGATGAAGATCTCCTCCTTTGATGATGAAGAATCTTCAGCTCCCTTGATCCACAACACTTATGATGCTCCAATGTAAGGCGACGGGTTGGGTCAAGGTTATGTTGGAGTCCTACTTTATTAAATGTTTTCCTATATTAGAGACGGAGTGATTTCAAGCATCTATGCATTCAAGGTATCCCAGCTCAATGATTTGCCATTAAGGTGGTAGCTAGAGGATCCTTGAATGTGGAAGTTCATTCACCAATCCACTCTATTGAATATCAATGATGAGGGTGGATTGAGGAATGAACTCCCATGAGAGAAAAAGGGCTTAGGGTAGGTGATCTGAATTAAACACTTAAAAGCTCTATCTATTTTCTCTACATACAACCTCAGGCAAGCTCTCATTAAATAAGTAAAAAGTTTCAATGAAAATAAAAGTCATATTTTTAACAGAGTTCGATATCATCGAGCAGGCTTCGATATCATTGAGCGTATACTCTCGATAACGTCGAATGGCCGCTTGATGACACAAACTCAATCTGTCAAACACTTTTGAGCCTTGCCAACTGATCGAGGATATCGAACATGCTTTGATGTCATCGGATTTCGAAATCTGATTGCATCGACCCATGGTTTGATTTCTCGACATTTGAAAACCTGAGAGCAAATTTTCCTTTGGAAACGAACAGGCATTAATATGATCGAGCAACCCTCGATATCATCAGATTTTGAATATTGATGATATCGATACCAGTTTTGATTCATCAATCTTTTCAAGGAATTTTCCTATAAACTCGCTGGACAGTTTTGTGTCCCACTTTGATGACATTGACGTGGTCTCGATATGATCGATCTTTGAATATTGATATCATTGAGTGATTCTAGATACTTCGAACATTTGAAAGAATTTGCTTGAAGGCTTGCTAGACAGATTTGTGACCCAATCCGATATCATCAAGATTTGAATTTCGAAGATATCGAGGCTTTCTTCGAGATATCGAAAATCACATGATTTTCCTTAACTACTTACTGGACACAAACTGACTAGTTGTCAATTGTATCGAGCTATTTCGATGAGCTTGGGATTTGAAAGTCGATGATATCGATCCTGTCATCGATTCATCGAGAATTCAGTCCAAGATTCATTTTGGTCGCTGAACATCTGAAGTCCTCATTTCGATAACATCGAGTGAGTTTCGAGGACATCGATAGCAGAGTCTGATTTCATCGAAGAACGATCGATAAATCGACAAAGGCTGAAAACTTAGAGATTTTTCTGATTTTGCAAAACAGTTTTCACACCTTAAACCCTATATTGTTCTAACTATTTTTAAGTGTTTTATACGCCTGGTGTTTTGGGTCATGGGATGTGAGGCTAAGTTTACCTTTGTAGAGATCTGAAGCCACATCTAGTTGAGGCAGACGCTTGAATGATCTTCCTATGAGACTCACTTGTCTTACAGACTCAACACTCACACTAATTGACAAACCAGGGCACTTTCGATCTCCCCCTTTGTCAATTACGTGACAAAACACCAAAAATCCTAGAACAACATCTATACCAACACCCTAAATTGTGAGTACAAGAACTTTTCACAATTTTACAAAGCTACTGCTAGATTAAACACATAAATGTAGCTGCTGCTCCCCTATCTTCTTGCTGCTGCTCCCCCTAACACCTGCACCATCATACATGCATAGATACACACAATTTTCTCCGTGGTGGGATTTGTTCTCCCCCTTTTTGTCAGTCATTGGCCAAGGGCAATATCGCAATATTAGTTGACTGAAGTTGTAGCATAAAGACATGGGAGAATCAATAAAGATCTAGATATTTCAATTCATAACAAATAACGTCATCTCTAAAAGGCATAATCAGTAAGAGACAGATGTATAACAGACAACGACATCTCTATACTCATGGAAACATCCATGCATACCAGAATAAAGGAGAGCTATGATTTCTCAAAGAAAATGGCAGTATAGTTTCAAACGACAGAAATCACAATCCTATTTTCAATCTTTAAGGGATATGCAGGAGAAAGCAATCACAGTTTATACCAGCATTTCATAGAGAGCAGTGAAGAATTTAGAATAGATGGCAGCAAATATATATAAATTATCAATCACCCATCAAAATTTCTAAAATAAAAACTGCCCAAGCTTGGTAATATTTCATCATCTAACCCAAACTAACACAACCAAATATCTAGCCCAACCATGGGCCTACCAAAGTACAAGTAATTTCCTCATGTAGAGGATATCCATAAACCACAAAAAAAAAAAAAAAAAAAAAAAAAAAAAAAAAAAAACTGTTAGACTTTTCATGTTAGCTAGCCATCACATACACTCACAAGATCGCAGGGCATTCAAAAAGATATCCATGCCTGTACGAAGAGATGAGTATCTGGTGTATGTGACGGCACGAAGGCTATCGATACTATGGTAGAGGGGCTGATGAAGACGGTGCGGTGTCGTCTCGTCGATAGGTCATCAGATCAACCAGTTACTGCACCGCAGCCACCAATCTTTTCAGGACAGTGAATTGTTCATTCATCGTTTCCTTCATTTGGGTTACTTCTCGCAACGTCGTCCTGATCCGATCTTGATGTAATTTGAATCTTTTGGTCTGCACAGGGTCGGTTGGAGGCGGATTTTGTTGCGGTTCGAGTGGGTCTCCTTCGACCTGTGCTGCTCCTTCACCCATTTCACCTTCTTCATGAATCTCCTCCTCAGGTTGATCTTCTGGATATCAATGAAACTTCAAATCCATCTTCCTAATATTATTTTTGTAGAAATGTTGGAGAGGTAGTTCTTGATCATTTGTCAATGGAAGACCGATCTTATCACTTAACACATGAACAATCAGAGGGAAGGGTAGATGGACGTCTCAAGAAGTGTGAATGGCGTACACCAACTGGTGCATTATCACAGAAGGAAGACATAGTTTGATCCCAGTAGCCACACAATACACGATCATGACCATAAACCCTGTAAGGTCAGAATGGTTCGTACCTCTAGGGTACATGTTTGTGGCGAATATCCTGTGTAGAATTTGGTACTTAGGAGCCATATATTTTGCCTTTAATGCATTACCCTAGTACCAAGGAATATCCCTACCCTGGCATAGAAATGACGTAATCTTAGATTGAGTCACTTGATTTTCAAGATCCAGATCAGAGAGACTGATGAGAGACAGAGTGAGACCAAAAATACTTGCAATAGATTCTGAGGTAATTTTGACATCGGTATCCCTAGCAGAGACAGTTATGGAGGGAGGTTCTACAATAGGAGAATGGCTGGAAGTAAAGAATCTATAAGTTCTTTCATTATGACATGGGCCACTAAAATCGAGCATAGGCAGCCAATCTATTGTAGCCAACAAAGGTTCCAAGTTGTAGGGTTTTAAGTAATCCCTGTCAACTTTACGTTCATGTACTAACCGTCTTCCAAGATATTTTGCCAGAATAGGATCTACCGCAGCAGGGGGAGGAACAGGCGCGACACTTTGAGACCCACCACGCGATGTTTGTCTGGAACTTCGCTGGCATGTTGGGGTCCCTTGATCAGGAGCCTTTGCCCTTTCTTTAGGAGCAAGGATTTTATGTCCAAAGGATCTTGAGGATTCCCCAATAACAGGTAGAGCTGGGCAAATCAGATCCGATCTGGTGGATCTGACCCAATCAGACCCGATCCGACCCGATCCTAACCGAACCGACGGTCTGGATCGGTCCGGATCGAGTTACCGAATGATTTTTGGATCGAGATCAGGTCATTGTCAATTCAGACCGATATGGTTCAAAACCCGATCCGAATGTATCCGATCCGATCAGATCCGACCTGATCCGGAGTCTTAGGAGGATTTTAATGGAGGATATCCAATCATTATTATTTTCCTGTGGTGTGGTCCACCTGAGATTTTTATCCCTCTAATATTTTGTATTAAGCCTTAAAATGATCTGTAAAAATGGATGAACGGAATCGATGAAATACATACATCATGGTGGGGCCCATAGATCACCGAACACAAGGACTCAGGGAGGAGCGTCAGTACCACACACCACTGACACCAGCTACTACTGTAGCTTAGGCTAGCTATAGCTGGCTAGGTACGTGGCATGCAAAGATGAGACGGACGCTCCTCGAGCTCCGAGTTGTACGAACAGTTCAAAAGAGATCAAAGTTATATGGGCCCCACAGTGATGTATTTATTATATCTACACCATTCATATATTTTTAGAGATCATTGGAGAGAATTATCCAAAAAATGAATAATATCCAAAGATCATCTGGACCACACCACAAATAGTAGCAGAGAATGATTTTCACCATTAAACATTTCGTGTGGTCCACTTGATAGTTAGATCTGTCTTATTTTTTGTCTAAAGCCTTATGACAAGCTTGCCAAAAGGATGGACGGTTTGGATATAACACATACCGCATGATTAGACCCACAGAACTTGCTAACGTCATTATAGCAAGTCACGTGAAAAAGTATTCAATGGACTTACGTGCAGTGCATGTAACACATGTCTGGTAAAAGTGTATATACGATAATGGGAGAGTTCTTTCAGAGCCATGTGGGGCCCACCTTGATGTATTTGTTTTATCTAAGTCGTTCATCCATTTTGACATATCATTTTAGGCCTTGAGCACAAAAAGGCGGTATATTAAAGGTTGAAGTAGACCACACCACATGAAACAGTTGGATTAAATTCATACGATCCGAATCCTACCGAACCTGATTCGACTTAGTTTCATTGACCGAGTCGGACTCGGTTCGGGTCAGGTCAACCATACATCGGATCAATCCGAGTCAGGTGACCCGGACTCGGTCCTGGATCGGATCGAGTTCGGGTCAGGCCATTAAGACTTCGGATTGGGTCGAGTTGGACCCAATCCGATCCAATCCGGACCGATGCCCAACTCTAGTAACAGGAGTCTTTCCTTTGTCCTTCCCCATTGAATCATCTACAGCTTTGAATGGAATGGTGGAGAACGGAATCTGATAGATGATTGAAGGATTTGAACACGAATTGAAGATTCTCTAGACAATACTTCTCACCCTAATCTAGAAATACCCAAAGACAGAAGATGCAATCTTGAGAAATCAAGAGAATAGACAAGGAATTACCAGATTTGGGTGATCTTGGAAGACTTCACAGATGAAAAAGCATGTAAAACGGTTAAGGAGGACGAGTAGCAGAGAGAAGAATGAGCTTCGAGTAAAGAAATGAAATTTTCTCGCTTGTCCGCCTTTTATCAGGCGATAACCTTCGATATCATCGAACTTGGTTTCGATGATATTGATATACCCTAATCGATGAAGAGTTTGATGTAATGCCCTGAAAATCGGGGGTCGAGCATAAACTCCACTCCCGAGTTCCAGAACATCACTTATGCAACAAAATGAATGATGTTTGAATGTTGACTGTATTCGTGCATTAAACATGAGTGGGATTAAGCCAAGCAGCATATCATACTCCAGAGACAGTTAAATTTGCAAGCGGAAGACTATGATAGATAGATAAAATATATAAACTATGAAGAGTCTCCAGAGTGTGATAACATTACCAGGTTAAATAATTTCAAATACAGTTCTAAAATATACCAAAGGTGAGGAAGTGTAATGTCTCCTATCCCAAGTACCGTAGCCCCGTCAATACAATACCAGGTCTTCATAGACCTGTCAGAGATTACGTGTAGGAGAACTCCTCCTCAACATCATAGTAGTAGTTCGGCTCTGCTTTATAAGCATCGCCAACACCTGAAACTCAACAAATCTGGTTGGTGTTGCAAACACCGTCCCGTAACGTGGGAGTGAGTGATCAACTCAGTGGAACAATAAAGCATAGGTTAACATGTTATCAATTCAATCAAGCAGTAATGATAAAGCAGTATAAATCAAACAATTCTAACTACTCTTATTAAGTGCGAGAATGAAATGACATGATGCTGTATGCCTTTGCCAAACCACCCTCATGCGACATCATCTTACGTTCGCGAATGCTTAACTCCCTCAGTGCGCCACATCTACTAAGCACATGCGGTGCGATGATGATCATGATTACCGAGTTATTATTAGTCCATTTCAAACAGCAGTATTGGGAAACTAAGGTACCTCCCTTGTATCATTCCCAAACATGATCCATTCTAGGGTCGTCAATCCTAATTAATCTCATACGATATTATGGTTTGAGAGGCATAACGAAGGCATCGCAAAGGGCTCGTCACCCGTTAGCGCGGATACAGATCTCACCGTATGCGGCTCAATTGCTGGCCGTCAGCTCGAGTACAGGTCTCACCGTACTTGGCTCAATCACTAGCCGTCAGCTCGAGTACAGGTCTCACCGTACTCGGCTCAACTCATACTCTAGTTGCTGTGAAAGACTCGTCGCCAATCACAGACCCTTGGAGTATACTCGAAGATACTACGGAGGACTCGTCGCCCGTCAGCACGAGCACAGGTCACACCGTACTCGGCTCTCGCCGTAAGTATCGACAGCTCGAATACAGTGTCCCATACCACCGTATTCGGCTCACGAGTTTGGTTGCGCAATGGTCACTACGGGGAGGCACATGGCCCCAGCGTAGGCCGACAGCTCGACCACGGTGTCCCATACCACCATGTCCGGCTCATGCGTCTTAGTGGATCGAGGTACCATGGTTAAAAGGGGTTTCACTGGTAAGTTTGGTACCCTAGGTTCAAGCAGTAGCGTCCAACTAGGGTGAACATGCATAAGGCAGATCGGGTTACTTGACGAGCTCGACTAGCACGATCGTCCATTGAGCTGCACGACATGAAGTGCATAAACAACTTCGTGTGGCCTAACCACTGCCGACAGGCAACGCACGACTCGAGTTCGTCGAACACATCCCACGTGGCAAATGAATCTCAGCCACGAATTCAATCCCGTTACCGATTGCCTGGACTATAATCATAGCCCCAAACACAACCAATTGCAGATAAATAAAGCAGTAATGGATCAAGATTCAACTCATACAATCAAGTCTGATATTATCCGTTTAGGGCTGTCAGGGCTGTTG
Source organism: Magnolia officinalis (assembly GCA_021015155.1). Lineage (NCBI taxonomy): Eukaryota > Viridiplantae > Streptophyta > Magnoliopsida > Magnoliales > Magnoliaceae > Magnolia > Magnolia officinalis. The sequence continues at coordinate 83,560 of JAJHSJ010001040.1, forward strand.
CACGCACTCGTTGCTCCGCTCCCCCATCACCCATGATGGATCATACAACGTAAATATAAATTTAAACATATGCATTACATAGTTAAAATCATGAAGCAGTTGAGCATGTTATGAATCACAACACAAGCATGAGTTTGTACATGTTCAATTCCTAATCACACAACTATCAAAGGAGATCATACACATAGTTAAAAGAGGTTGAGAATCATATCTCAACACCCTTATACATTACAATTTGCTAACTACTACTCATTCAGACATTTCAAGAAACACTTGAACTACATACATCACATACATGACATATGTTGATCACATAGGTATTAGGCCAAATCCTTCTACTAGGGAGCTACCCCAATTATAACACGCGTGCACCCACGATGGATAGTCATGGTAAGCATGGGTCCAAGTTCTATATTCATTCAGTCATTTCCACAAACACTTGGACTACACACTTTAACATATGTAGTGTATTGACTGTGGCGTGATTTAGGGCAAATCCTTTCGTCAAGGGGTTGACTAGTACGTTTCAATCATGTTCTTACATTCAATACACATGACAAACATAAATCATAAATCCATATTTACTTAGTCATTTCAACAAACACTTAGAATACACTATTCCAACATACATAGTGTATGTTAGCAAAAATGTATTAGGGCGAACTCTTTCGCCAAACTAGTAATTTACGCATGTATAATATATTTATACAACAAATAATCATGGCAAACACATCTCCATATACATATGTATACGGTACTTTCTACAATACAGTATTTCTACATACATAGTGTATATTAGTAGAACATGTATTTGGACGAATCCTTTCGCCAAATTAGTATTTTATCCATATATCATATATTCATACAACAATTAAACATGTCAAACACATTTCCAAAAAATATATGTATACCGTACTTTCTACAAATACCTAGAGTATGTAGAATTCCATATTTTGCATCTTTAATCGAAACAAGAAACGGAAAGCACTTTGTACATGTGCAATTGCATGCAGATCATGAATCTATCATTATCTGACATTGAAAGCGTTGAAAACCATAACCTATACACCTAAAGTCCGCACCTTTTGTCATAGAATCGCAACGGAATCGATAGGTTTGCTAAGCTTCCGTATTCGGCAGTTTGGCAACCTATAGAACGAAATAGGTTAGCTATTTCACAACCTACAATAGTCTAAACTCCAAAACAGATTAGGGTTAGGGTTTCTTACCTAGAAACGATGCCGGAAACGCCGGAAAAAGCGTCAAGAAAGGGATGGTGCAGCCTGTGTGGTGGCAGGGAACGATAGTAGGGAAATTCTCCCACTTCTCCCTCACTTTCTCTCTCTTTTCCCTCTCTCAAATCCCAAATTCGTATGGCTTCCATGAGAGAGGGTTTAAGGTCCTTATATAGTCTTAAAACTCACCGAAATAGACTCCTGTTCAAGGGTTACTGCTAATATAGGTATTTCGTCACTTTTCCAGCTCAAAAGAGAGGTTCTGGTGGCCCTCCTTGAACCAAACGTCAGACTTAAGCTCACCACACATGGATCTATGTGGGATTACGTTTTCAACTCGATCGGATTCCTAGATCGCACGTGGCGGACCACTTTCAGTTCAACGGTCAGTGGGCCACGATCCGAAATTCCAAGTACATGTAAATGTTTCTGAAATTTTTCCTGATCCGAGGGTGTAATTTGATATGATTCTGACGGTCTGGTTGCTTAATACTGATCCGCAAGCGAATGGTGCCAGATCACTATTCCAGATATTTATTTTGTAAAGGAAAGAGTGATTTTCACACCCCCTCGCTCCGGACTCAAGCGAATGGCCGTGGAACATCGGCTGGACCTGATTTTCGAAGTAGTTGTCAAGCCCAGTGGGGCGGTCCTAGTTCCTTAACTTTGTTTGAATCGGACTTCCGATGTGCGGTCTAAACCTAATACGAAGTTTCATTTCATTCCCGAGAGTAGCCGGGAAATGAGTTTGGTTCTAAACTTTAGGGTAACCTAGAGTCACTGATTTTGCAAGTTTTGGGTCTTGCAGATCGTATTTAAAGCGGAGTAAGCGGATTTCGTAGCTAATCTGGTATAACACTAGGTCATCCTCGCCTAAGTCTAAAGGATTTCATCCTAAGTGATTTCTGGTCGAGGTGGTACTTAGTCCTTTGCAGAAATGTTTAGATTAAGTATTGTTCTTCATTACCTAAACTTTAAGATAGTGTCTAATGTGAAAGTACTTAGAAAATTTAGGGAACAAGGTGGTGAAAGGTGAGATTTGTGAAGGAAAATGGTTTAAGACGGGATTTGAGGCTTTGAATTGAGTGTTTGAAAAGTTAATCAGGTGTTAAGATTGACCCAATGCCTAAGGATGTCTAATCCCAGGTTGGCAAAAATCCGGGATGTTACATTTGAGGGCAGACTAATCGACCCGACGTTTTAGATTCTTGAGAGGTCGTCGATGGGATCGATGCTATTTCGATGATATCGACGACTCGTTCGATTCAACGATTCACTTATCAAGAGAAAGGATGGGACATGTTATCTTCAGTTTTCGATAATCTTCCATATATGTATATCTTCAAATATTTTCATGTCAGCTTTAGTATACAATCAAAATCTTTACAAAAAGTTGTAATTATCAACCTTATAAACATTAATAATGTTTATGCACAAAAGGAAATTCCTGAGGTATAGAAACCTCTGATATATCATGATAATCATAAAAAATGCGTCATTTGCATGTATTCATCTAGACTTAGATACTATAGCCTGGACATGTTTTCCATGCTCAGTTGTTATTAAGCATATGGATCAACCTTTCCATTGCCTTTGATGACATAACAGTGGTCACTGGTGCGAAGACCCTCCATAATGGATTTTCCTGATAAGTCCAGGATCTTGCACTTTAGTTTGTCAAAAGTAACCACATGTTTGTTGTCACATATTTGAGAGATGCTTAAAATATTGTGAGTCAGTCCTTTTATGCAAAAAGCATTCTCATTTTTGAGCATCTCCATTCCTTATATGGTTCCAGACCCTACTACCTCAGCGGTGCTTCCATCACCATAAGTGACTATCCCATCATCAAGATCTGAGTAATTTGAGAGAAGGGATTTGTCACCTGTGACATGTCTTGAGCACCCGCTGTCAAGGTACCATTTAGTACTATTGCTTGTTGAATGATTTAAGTGAGTAACAAGACAATTTTTCTTTTCTTTCACTACCCATGTTGTGACAGATTTTCTTGAGGATTTATCAGAAACATGTCTGGGTACATTAGGTAAATGAATTAATTTTCCTTGTTTCATTAGATCATTAGTTTTCTGATTCAGGTTAGCCACTTCATTCAATAGCTCCTCCATTCTTTTGGTCATTCTGGGTGGAGATGGACGTGTTGTACCTTTTGCCATATTGTTTAGTGGACTCTTAGCATTCTGTACTATTTTTTCGATTTGTCTGTATTTACCAATATGATTCGGACCGGAATTAAATTGAGTCCACCTAGGAGCAATACATTCAAATTTAAAATGACCTGAGTCTCGACACGAATGATAGATAGAAGTAGCTTTTGTTTTACTTCCTGATGCAGCTAATTTCTCAATCATTGGTGCTGCATTTTTGGAACTTGGTTTGAATTTTTCATATCCTAGTGCACTCCTGTCTTTTCCAGGTCTTCCCATCCCTAAGAGTTTTTCTAATTTTTCACTACTCTAAGAGAATTTGTAATTTAGTTCAACCGACTTCCTAGATTGTTCTGCATCAAACCTAAGTGTACAGTTTTCATTCTTAAGATGCATATTTTGATCTTCCAATAGTTCAATCTGTTTAGCCAGTTTTAAGGATTCAGATTTGATGGATAAATTGATTCTTTCCAGCTTATCATTTTCAAAATGGTATTGCTGAAGATCATTGATCAGGTGAGTATTGATTTCTGAAGTTTTATCTAGATCCATTTACAGTAATTTATTTTTAGTTTCATTCATCCCAAGTCTTTTAAGGATCTGGACGTTATGTATATAAAGTTGATTATAGGCATCCTGTAATTTATCCTTCTCTTCCTCTTCTTCTTCTTTCTCATCATCTAATGGAAATGTCTCTTCGATCCGAGGTTAATTAATTTCCTCAAGTATCACTGGGATGTCTGTAGATGTGGAGGCCATGAGTATTTTCAAGGACTTTTGGTCTCCCTTACTTTCTAAATTAGTGAGATCGGAATTTAAATCTTCAATGTCATCCCAGGTTGCAGCCATGGCCTTTCCTTTGGCTTTTCTGTTGGGGCATTCAGTGGACAAATGTCCAAATTTCCTATAGTTGTAGCACTGAGGTTCTCTGGACTTTTTGAAAGGTTTGCCTATATTGTACTTGTTGTCCATCTGTTTGCCTCTGAATGGCCGACCACGATTTTTGTTGAAAAATCTTTTGAACCTTTGAGCTAAGAGAGCCACTTCCTCATCCTCATTATCCTTTTCACTTTCCTTTTCCTCATTAGTAGTGTGTTTTGAGGCTTTGAGAATAGTATTCTTGGTTTTAGGAGTTTGCTTAAAGTGTAGTTCAAATGTTTGTAGGGAACCTACTAGTTCTTCTACTTTCATTTCATCTATGTTTCTACATTCTTCAATGGTTGTAACTTTTGAGTTGAACCGTTCCGGTAAGGCTCTTAGAATTTTCCTACAATTTTAGGATTTGGAACTTTTTCTCCTAGTCCACCCATAGAGTTGCAGATGATGTTCAGTTTTGTGAAAAACTCCATGAAGGTCTCATGATCTTCCATTCTGATACTTTCAAACTGTGATGTTAGGAGTTGCAGTTTGCATCTTTTCACTATGTTGGTTCCTTCATGAGTTGTTTCCAACAAGTCCCATGCTTCTTTAGTTGTTCCACATATACTGATTTGATTAAAGACTTCTTGGGACACAACACAGTAGATAGCATTCATTGCTTTAGCTTCAGAAGTTTATTTTTCTTTATCGAATGTTGTCCAGATTTCTTTAGATTTTGGTTTAGCGATAGTTGTGCCAGTTTCAAGTACTATTTGTTCGGTTTGAATAGGACTTTTTAGAATTTTATGATGATTTAAAACCTTTCACCCCTATCCTGAACTAATATGCAAATATCGGGATTTCTTTAATGTAACTCTAATGGCTTCCAAGCCAAATAGAGGATCCAATCACAAGACTATTCAAAACATAAACAAGATGCAGAACATAGTTCATGATGGATGTGACTGTGTGTGAGATGAGATTCTAATTAGTTCTAGGTAATCATGTAAGCATGCATTATGAGAACATTTAGAGAAATCACACAAGTATTAAAAGTAAATAGCAATCCCAAACACAGTCGTTTATAGTGGTTCGACTACGTGTCTACTCCACTTCTGGCGGACACACTTAACCCTTGAGTGTACCGGATCTCACTAACAGAGGTTTCAAATTAGATCTACCTCAAACTAGATCAACCTATACAAGGTTAACTCTAGGACCTACACAAGGTACCTAACATGTCTCCACGAGACACAAGTTTATGCCCCACAAAGGAGAAAGGTTCAACACACAACACCCAGGTTTTAGGCCACACAGGCCAATGATCCACACAAGGAACCTAAAGCTTATGCTCACTAGGAGCAAGGGTCAACACACAACACCCAAGGTTTTAGGCCACACAGGTCAAAGATCCATACAAGGAAACTAAAGTTTATGCTCACCAAGAGCAAGGGTCAACACACAACACTCAGGGTTTTAGGCCACACAGGCCAAGGACCTACATTAAGGACCTAAAGTTTATGCTCACCAAGAGCAAGGGTCAACACACAACACCCACATGTATTCTCCCGTCGGAGGCTTCCTATGAGGACTTGAAAGGGCGAGAATCACCTGTGACCCAATCCTATACAAAGGAATGATCAGCAGGGTCTCTGGACTCTAATGACTTATAGATAAGTAGATGAGCTCCATTAAGCACGTTGATGAAGATCTCTTCCTTTGATGATGAAAAATCTTCAGCTCCCTTGATCCACAACACTTATGATGCTCCAATATAAGGCGACGGGTTGGGTCAAGGTTATGTTGGAATCCTACTCTATTAAATGTTTTCCTATATTAGAGAGGGAGTGATTCCAAGTATCTATGCATTCAAGGTATCATAGATCAATGATTTGGCATTAAGGTGGTAGCTGGAGGATCCTTGAATGCGGAAGTTCATTCACCAATCCACTTTATTGAATATCAATGATGAGGGTGGATTGAGGAATGAACTCCCATGAGAGAAAAAGGGTTTAGGGTAGGTGATCTAAATTAAACACTTAAAAGCTCTATTTATTTTCTTTACATACAATCTCAGGCAAGCTCTCATTAAATAGGCAAAAAGTTCCAACAGAAATAAAAGCCATATTTTTTACAGAGTTCGATATCATCGAGCGTATACTCTCGATAGCGTCGAATGGCAGATCGATGACACAAACTCAATCTGTCCAACGCATCTGAACCTTTTTGCCAACTGATCGAGGATATCGAATATGCTTTGATGTCATCGGATTTCAAACTCCAATTGCATTGACCCATGGTTCGATTTCTCGACATTTGAAAACCTGAGAGCAAATTTACCTTTGCAAACAAACAGGCATTGATATGATCGAGCAACCCTTGATATCATCTGATTTTGAATATCGATGATATCAATACTAGTTTCGATTCATCGATCTTTTCAAGGAATTTTCCTATAAACTCGCTGGACAATTTTGTGTCCCACTTCGATGACATCGACGTGGTCTCGATATGATCGATCTTCGAATATTGATATCATCAAGTGATTCTAGATACTTCGAACATTTGAAAGAATTTGCTTGAAGGCTTGCTGGACAGATTTGTGACCAAATCAAATGTCATCGAAGGTCCATCGATATCATCAAGATTTTAATTTTGAAGATATCGAGGCTTTCTTCGAGATATTGAAAATCACATGATTTTCCTTAACTGCTTACTGGACACAAACTGACCAGTTGTCGATTGTATTGAGTTGTTTTGATGAGCTCGGGATTCGAAAGTCGATGATATCGATCATGTCATCGATTCACCGAGAATTCAGTCCAAGATTCATTTTGGTTGCTGGACATCTGAAGTCCTCATTTTGATAACATCGAGTGAGTTTTGAGGACCTCGATAGCAGAGTCTGATTTCATCGAAGAACAATCGATAAATCGATAAAGGCTGAAAACTTAGAGATTTTCCTGATTTTGCAAAACAGTTTTCACACCTTAAACCCCATGTTGTTCTAACTATTTTTAAGGGTTTTATATACCTAGTGTTTTGGGTCATAGGATGTGAGGCTAAGTTTACCTTTGTAGAGATCTGAAGCCACATCCAGTTGAGGCAAACGCTTAAATGATCTTCTAATGGGGCTCACTTGTCTTGCCGACTCAACACTCACGCTAATTGACAAACCATGACACTTTCATCCACTTTACTCTTTATCTAAACCTTGCATATTATAATATTATCCAAGATGGGGTGAACTTACACACCCTTAGTGGGATTATATCCAATTTGTCACACCCTAAGCTGGGAAGCCGGACTCGTAAAATTTTCGATCGCCGAATCAGGCGCCGACAGCCTCCATAGTACCTCATTCTCGGTTCCCGGCACCCTTATACCAAATTCCGATCCTGGGATCCTACAAGGAGGATTTTCAACATGAATGTGTTTCATAATAAGCATAACCATAAGCATAACCCACAAACAACATCCAACAACGTCGTCACAAATCCACTATGATAAAAAACTTTGAGTACAATGCGTAAGGGAAATACAATATCGATAATCAAAAGCTCCAGAAGTCGGTTGTACGCTCCAAGCTCAATGCTGCTGCGGCGTCCTAGCATCACCTGCACGCAACAGTAGTGCATAAGCTTATAGAAAACTTAAAGGGTGGTGAAAGTGTGTTCGCAATATAAGTTTGTTCAGAACTTAATGCAGATTATACTGGTAAGTCCATGAATACAATCAGCCGTACCAAGGTTATGCGATACAAGGCATGAATGCTATCGGCCATATCAAGGCCATGCAATGCAAGGCATGAATGATGTCGGCCACACCAAGACCATGTGATGCGAGATGCAACTCAAGCATACCAATCCTCATCCAAATCCACATATCAATGCAACTCATCACTAGAGCATCAAATATCAGTACAGTTCTCACTCTAGATAATCACCGGGGTCTAGTACACTCCAAATTGCACTGCCCCTTCCCTAGACGCACAGTTCAAGTGAGCGTATGAAACCTCACTATCTACTTGGTCAATAGCCTGCCAATACCTATCCAGCACGTCGATAGCAGACCCATTGATGAGCTGGTCAAACTCAGCCTAGCAATTGCCCCTACCCTCGGGTGGTGAAGGCCACACCCCCTTCCAACAGACCACAACACAGTGGGAGACGCGGCCTCTTGGTATTCGGCCCTCGTGCGCTCATGTATCCACTCCGTCTCGACGTTGGAGTCATCCTATAGTACCATCAAGTTTAGAGATTTTCACCTAGGGACATCTATGGCGCCCTGTAAGTGTTATGGTCTAATGCTCCTTTGGTTGTCAAATTTTGTGTGCCAAAAACATCTATCGGTGTTCTGTACTTGTATGATCATTTATTGGAATTCAAGACACCTCAAAATGCTACATGTTGAAGCCTCAAAAAGCCTACATGTTGAAGCCTCAAAAAGCTACATGTTGAAGCCTCAAAAAGCTACATGTTGAAGCCTACATGTTGAAGCCTCAAGAAGCTACAATGTTGAAGTTCAAATCTGAAGAAACAACGTATGAAGTAGTTCTATGTTGATCAAGATCTCAAGCCTGACAAGCCTGATATAATTCAATTTATCTACATTCGTTGAAAGGTTGAAGTTCAATGTCCATACGACATGGTTCAGGTTTGAATGACCTTAGGTTGACCCTTTAAGTAGGTCACTTTGGATACATTATTCAAATATTTAAAATACACAAGGTTGGTCTATTCTACGACCAGTCCTAGCTCTTGTTCGACCAGTCCTAACATTGGTTCGACTAGTCCAAGAAATTCCACGACCAGTCCTAAGAAGTTGAAGATTTTTCGGAATTTTTGGTACGCCCACGACCAGTCCTGGAGGTCCTTCGACCGGTCGTAGGTGTGGCTTCGACTCGTCCACGACCAGTCGTGGAGCTACGACTTAAAGTCCAGCGACGAAATCACTGGTCCTACGACCAGTCGTAGATATCTACGACCAGTCGTAGGTGACCCACGACCAGTCGTAGGGTACTCACGACCAGTCGTAGAACGGCTTTCAAAGATCGCGCTTATTTTTTCAAAAATCTGTTAGAGCTACGACCAGTCGTAGGTTTCTAAGACCAGTCGTAGGAGCGATTTCTGCTTCTATAAATTGAACACGAAATTCAGAGTTTTCAGAACTTCCACTCTCATTCAATTCAAGAATTTTCAAGTGATCACTCTGAGATAAGTTTGTGTTTATTTTAAGCTAGATTGTGCTTATTTAATATTCCTTTTTGCTAGCTTATTTAATTTGATTTTGTTTCTATATTCCAATCATATTTGAAAAGAGGAATTATCTTATTCCTTCTTCTTGGAATCAAAATCAAATTTAGCTACGCCCAACGAGTTAAATCTAAAATCAATTAGAACTTAGAACCTTATGAATGTGAGTATTGGAAATTGAACTTTGACATTCAAATCATCTACTCCGATTGGTTCTACCGGGCTGCTACGAAAAAGGAGAAATCCAGGTATTTTACAATTCTGTAAAATTCATTTACTTTTGGTTTTGTTTGAGGTTAAGCCAGAAAAATCTCATTGTATTGGTTGTCTGAGGAAAACCAGAAAACTCAGAAAAGAGGGGTTTTTGGATTGTGTAAGCCCAAGTGAAAAAGACACAATTGTAAAGGTTTTTGGTGAACCTGTGAAAACCTATTTGTTAGTGAACGCTAATATCCCCTGTGTGAGGATATTAGGAGTGGAGTAGCTTTTTGTGTGGCTGTTGGAAAACAGTTGGTGTACACACAAGCAAACCACTATAACTCTTTGACTTGTGGTTTGAATGCTTGCTTAATTTTCATATCTTTTATCATTTGATCTTATGGAATGTACAAGGGGATGTGAATGTTGTAATTATTTACATTTCAAGCAAGTGTGGGGATTGTTGTAATAATTTAGATCTTACTTCTTCATTTAAATTCAATTCCTTGCTATTTCATTTACTTATATTAATATTGAGTTCTTGATCCAAAAGAGGTTCTAGAAATAAGGTTGTCCTACCATAAGCCCTTGTTGATTATGGTGTAAGGTTGTCCTTAGAACTGAATTTGAATCAATCTCTCGATATCTATTTATCAAGGTGATTTAAATTTAGCTTTGTGAATTGATTCAAGTTGTAAGGTTGTTGGTTTATTTTATTTCCGCTGAATTTTATTTTAATTTGGCATAGTCCTATTCACACCCCCCCCCCCCCTCTAGGACATATAGCTTGGCCTTTTCAAGTGGTATCAAAGCCTAATAGCTCATTTTATTGCTTTTTATTTGGATTTATTTCCTGAGCTAACGATCTAAGCTATATAAAAAGATGTCAAATTTTGATAGCCTTTCAGTTACTAGACCTCCTCCCTTTGATGGCTCCAACTATGCCTATTGGAAAGCCAGAATGAGGATCTTCTTCAAATCAATGGATGAAAGTGTGTGGCAAGCCACAGTAATTGAATGGAAACCTCCTATCACGGAAGTAACTGGTGTTGATGGTTCAAAATCTATGAAAATTACACCATATTACCAATGGACCACACTTCAGAAAAGTGAGAGTAGTGCTAATGCTAAAGCACTAAATGCAATCACTTGCGCACTATCACCGGATGAGTTCAAAAGAATCATATCCTGTGATACTGCAAAGCAAGCTTGGGATATTTTAGAAATGACACACGAAGGTACATCAATTGTCAAGAAATCTAAAGTCCAACTCCTCACAATTAAATTTGAAGAAATTCATATGGAGGAAAATGAAATGTTTATGGACTTTTACACTAGATTGAATGACATTGTGAACTCAATGTGGGGTCTGGGCGATAAGATCCCTGAAAGTAAAGTATGTGCAAAAATACTACGCTCTCTTCCTGAACGGTTCAATTCAAAGGTAACCGCAATCCAGGAACTTCGTGATACGGATAATATGAAGGTAGAGGAATTAGTTGGTTCTTTACAAACCTATGAATTAAGTTTTAAAGCTCCTAAAGGTAAGTCTATTGCTTTGAAGTCATCTAAAAGTATTATTCAAGAAAATTCAGATTCAGAAAAGTCTGAAGATGATATGGCCCTTTTGGCGAAAAAGTTTTATAAGATTTTCGAAAGTAAGAAAAGAGTCGATTTTCAAAAGGGAAATGAAAAGAAACGTTCCAAACCTAAGTCTAAAACTTGGAAATCATTGAAAGATAGTCAATGCTACAACTGTCAAGAGTATGGGCATTTAGCAAACAAATGTCCTAAAAAGGACAGATTCAAAAAGAAGGGTATGTTGGCTACTTGGGATGAATCGTCTGATTCTGAAGCCTCTTCTGAGTCAGAAAATTCAGAAACCGAGTCGGGCAATGAACTTAAGGCCCTTATGACTCTAGCCAAGTTTACTTTTTCCGATCACGATGATTCAACAAGTGAAGAAAATTTGGATAGTGATCATGAATATGATGAAGATCTTCAAGATGCTTACAATGCCTTATATAAGGAAAGTTGTAAAATTGCTGTCAAACTTAAACTTCAAAAAGAAAAGTTTTATAAACTTAAAGAATGTTTTGAAACTCTTATTTTAGAAAAATCTCAAATTTCAGATAGTTTTGAAAAGTCTAAGTGTGACCTAGAATTCAAAACCTCCCTAATTGAAAATTTGAAATCTGAAAATGAGAAACTTAAAAATGAAGTATCTTCTCTGTTGAGTTTGAAGGACACATGGAGATATGCCCAAGGCGATCCAAAATTAGAAAAATTGTTATCCGGATCAAGAAAATGTGGCGATCGATCCGGGTTGGGTTATGATAAGAACAAATCTCCAAAACAAAGAATACTTCTTCCAATTTTGTGAAAGGAGAGACTTCTAACTCAAAAGGAAAAGATACTAGTCAAGTTTTTTCTAAAAATACAAAAACTTTTCATAAACCCAAAAGCAGCTATGTAATTTCAAAAATCAGATTCGAAACCCACTAGCTGAAAAAATTATTGATTTACTGAAGGAGCTATTAAAATCTAATTCTGTAGGTCACTCCTACAACTATAAACATAAGAAGACCAATTATTCTCCTAAACCTAAAACTGTACTGAAATGGGTTCCTAAAGCTGTCTGTTTGGTTGCTCACACTGCTTTCAAAGCTACAAGCCATTCGAAATGGTACCTAGACAGTGGATGCTCCAGACATATGACAGGCGACAAAGCACTATTCACCGATCTTAAAGATATGACTGATGGGTTAGTCACATTTGGTGATGGTAGCAACTGCAAGATAATTGGCAAAGGTACGGTCCAACTCTATAACCTTCCCTTATTTAAAAATGTTTTATATGTTGAGGGTTTAAAACACAACCTGTTGAGCATATCTCAAATATGCGATAACAACCATAATGTTAAATTTTCTAATCAAGGTTGTGAAATAATAAATGAAAAGGGTTCTGTAATATTAACTGGTCGCAGAACTTCTGAGAACTGCTATATAGTAAGCGATAGTAGCTCATCTAAACAAACGTGTTACATGGTCCATACCGATGAGACAGAATTATGGCATAAACGCCTCGGACATGTACACTATCGAAATTTATACAGATTGAGCAAAGGTGAACTAATTAGAGGTCTACCTAAGATGCAAAAAGTAGACAAGATTTGTGGTGAATGCCAGTATGGTAAACAAACTAGGAGCTCTCACAAAAAGGTGAACTCCAATACCACCACAAGACCACTCGAGCTTCTCCACATGGATCTTATAGGACCAACAAGAACGAAAGTCGAGGTGGCAAAAAATACATCTTAGTTATTGTAGATGATTATACAAGATTCACTTGGGTTTCATTCTTGAGAGACAAATCAGAAACCCTTGATGAAGTGAAAAAGATTATAAAACGGATTCAAACTGAAAAAAGTTCTCAAGTCAACAAGATCCGTAGTGATCATGGATCCGAATTCGAAAATAGCAGTTTTGAGAAATTCTGTAGCGATCAGGGAATATCGCATGAATTCTCTGCACCTAAAACTCCTCAACAAAATGGAATTGTCGAGAGAAAGAATAGAGTGCTTCAAGAAATGGGAAATGTTATGTTAAATAGCATGAAGCTCCCTAGGAATTTATGGGCTGAAGCAGTAAATACAGCCTGCTACATTATTAACCGTGTTTATATTTGTAAATCTAATAATAAACGGCTTATGAAATGTGGTTTAGAAAAAGCCTTCTGTCAAATATTTTCGAGTTTTTGGCAGTAAGTGTTATATTTTGCGTGATCGTGAAAATTTGGGAAAATTCGACACTAAAAGTGATGAAGGGATCTTTTTAGGGTATTCTTTAAACAGTCGTGCATATCGTGTTCTGAACAACAGGACCGGTGTGATTCAAGAGTCAATAAATGTTGTGATTGACGATTTTTTGAATACACCTGTTCCTAGTTCTGATAATGATGAAGTGCTTATACTTGAAAATCAAGAAACTTCACCAAGTGAACCTAATTCTGAATTTAGGACTGTTAAAGATCATCCAACTTCTCAAATACTTGGAAACCCTCTCACTGGTGTGCGCACTCGTAGACAATTAGAGGACATATGTAATTACGTATGCTTTACATCCCAGATTGAACCGGTTAACGTAAAAGAAGCACTTTCAGATGAAAACTGGATTCTTGCGATGCAAGAAGAGCTTAATCAGTTTGTCAGAAATGATGTTTGGTATCTTGTTCCTAGACCTAAAGATAAACATATTATTGGAACAAAATGGATTTTCAAAAACAAATCTGATGAACTTGGAAATATTATTCGAAATAAAGCAAGACTAGTTGTACAGGGATATACACAAATTGAAGGTATTGACTATAATGAGACATTTGCCCCTGTAGCTCGTCTTGAATCAATCAGACTTTTTATCTCCATTGCATGTTTTAGAAAGATTAAAATTTATCAAATGGATGTAAAGAGTGCCTTTCTGAATGGTGATTTACATGAAGAGGTATATGTTGAACAACCAACAGGGTTTGAAGATCCTAAATTTACTGATCATGTGTATCGTCTTAAGAAGGCTCTCTATGGTCTGAAACAAGCTCCCAGAGCATGGTACGAAAAACTGACTAAGTTTTTTACTAAGTCATAATTTTCAAATGGGATGTGTTGATAAGACACTCTTTGTTAAGAAGTATAACGATGATATTTAATGGTTCAAATATATGTTGACGATATTATTTATGGATCAACCTGTACTAATATGACTGTTGAGTTTGCAGATTTGATGAAGTCTAAATTCGAAATGAGCATGGTTGGTGAATTAAACTATTTCCTAGGGTTGCAAGTAAAACAACAACCTAATGGAATTTTTATCTCTCAAACCAAATATGCTCAGGGCTTAATCAAGAAATTTGGATTTGAGAAAGGTAAAAACTTTGATACTCCTATGAGTACAACTTTGAGACTCTCAAAAGACTCTGCAGGTAATGATGTGGATCCTAAATTGTATCGTAGTTTGATTGGTAGTTTACTTTATCTGACTGCTAGTAGACCAGATATAGCCTTGAGTGTTGGTATTTGTGCTCGTTATCAATCAAATCCTAAAGAATCTCACTTAACTGCTGTTAAGCGGATTATGCGATATGTCGCAAGTTCTACTAAACTTGGTCTCTGGTATCCACATGAAACTAATGTTCAATTAGCCGGGTATGCAGATGCTGACTGGGCTGGAAACATTGATGATAGGAAATCAACCAGTGGTGGTTGTTTCTACATTGGAAATTGTCTTGTTTCTTGGTTTAGTAAGAAGCAAAGTTCTATATCGCTATCAACAGCTGAGGCTGAATACATTGCTGCTGGAAATGCATGTACTCAACTTGTTTGGATGAAACGAATGTTGAGCGATTATGGAATTACTCAGGATTCTATGATTTTATTTTGCGATAATTCCAGTGCAATAAATATCTCTAAAAATCCAGTTCAGCATTCACGTACTAAGCATATTGATATTAGATTTCATTACATTCGTGAATTAGTGGAAGAAAGGTAATTTGTTTGGATTACATTCCAACCGAGACTCAACTTGCTGACATTTTCACTAAACCGCTCGACAAAAGCAGGTTTAATAAATTAAAGTTTGATCTCGGTATGAGCAATTTAAATTGAATTTGCATGATTTAGTGTATCATAATGTACATAAATTTGATGATTTATTTGATTAAATTTGAAATTTTTTAAAAAAAATTTCAAATTTGAGTCGTACTCGACCAGTCGTGAGTGTACACGACCGGTCGTACTACGACCGGTCGAACACGTACACGACCGGTCGTGAAACTCGGGTTTTCACTTTAATTTGGGGATTTTGACTCATCTTCCTCATTTCTCTTTTCCCACCAACGGCTCTAGCTACGACCGGTCGAACCCACCTTCCTAGTTCTTCAAGGTTAGTGGTTCCTTTGCATTGTTACTATAGATTCTTGATATTAGTGTCTCAAATCACTCTCTTGTTGAATCTATTGGGTCGTTCATTGCAAGATTGGGGTTTTATCTTGAAAAATCTGATCTATTAAAACCTCATTTTTCTATCTGCATCTTGTGGTTTCATTGAAATCCTCCATTAAAAATGGATGCTAGAAGTAAAAAGAAAACTACTAGAGGTCCATCTTCTTCTAGATCAACTTCTATTGTACAACGTCATCTTCGGTCTCCCGAAAATGATCCTCCGAATGTTCGGGATTTACGTATGCGAAATATTATTGTTGAGCGTCCTGTGAATGTAAATCACATTGCTTCATATGGTATTCCTACTCTGTTGGAATCTGTGGGATGGGATAACATCTTGCATTGGGGTGGACCTGCATACCAGTCCATTGCCCAATCCATGTTTGCATGTATCTGTGATTTTTCTATTGATAATTTAATTTTTAAAGTTGATACTCAAGAAGGTTTGTTTGTAGTGGATCGGCATTTGATTGCTGATATTATGGAAATACCTGTCAATGATGAGAGCATTCCAATTGGTATTTTACATGACAGTCTCTCTGAATCTGAACGTAGAATGCTTACTAGAGATCTATGTAACTTGGATGTTCATTGGACTCATAAAGGTCATGCACTTCCCTCAAGATTTTGTTACCCAGACACAGAGTACTACATAGGATTTTCATCTCTAATCTTTATCCACGTGCTGGTAATAAAACCGAACTCACTGCTTTTATGGTTCGTGTTTTGCATTCTGTCATCTCTGGTGCAAAAATATGTTTACCTTCCTTAATTTGTCATTCCATTATTCTGTCTCGTCAACATCCTGGACATAGTGATATACCCTTTGGTTATTTGTTGACTATGCTGGCAAATCATATGCTCGTGCTATGCCTACTAGAGAAAAACCCATCCATCATCTCCCTTTTAATAATTTCAATCTTAACAAGATGACTTTAGAATTTACTGATGGTCAAGTGGATGCTGGTGGCGTTGGTGCTGAAGCAAGAGATGCTGGTCAAGCTAGTGATCCTACTGAAGACGTGAATATGGATGATTTGTTTGAAGAACTTGAGTCAGACTCGGCTGATGATCCTGATTTTCAGCCCTCTGATTTTGATGAGAGATTGAATTCCCTTCAAGAGCAAGTGGCTCAAATTCGTGTTACCCAAGATACGCAATTCTCTTATCTACGCAAATATATGAGGCGTATTGCTAAGGGTTTACACAAAATTGATCCTTCTAATCCTGCTCCATCCTCTGGTTCTGACTGAATGTTTACTAAGTCTGTAATATTTGTTTTTAACTTTACATACTCACTGACTTTTTGAATTATGCACTAAAGTTTTCTTGAATCTATACTTTAACTGCTATATTCATTTTGATTGCTGCCCTGATTCCTTTGTCATTTTGTGACAAAAAGGGGGAGAAGTTTTGGGAGTCCTATTATCTATTACTCAGGGGGAGTTAAACAACTTCTCAGGGGGGGTACCTATTACTCTGGGGTAGGGGGAGTTAAACAACTTCTCAGGGGTACCTATTACTCTGGGGTAGTTATGTGAGAATGAAATATTTGACTTGCTTCTCTATATGAACTTGTGGTGTGTATGCTTCTCTATTGTTCAACTTATTGTGAATATGTTGTGAGTAATATGTTGTGAGTACTTCATTTAATTTGAAGTATTATTATTATATTATTTGGATGTTTTGTCACAAATTTGACAAAGGGGAGATTGTAAGTGTTATGTAGTCTCATGCTCCTTTGGTTGTCAAATTTTGTGTGCCAAAAACATCTATCGGTGTTCTGTACTTGTATGATCATTTATTGGAATTCAAGACACCTCAAAATGCTACATGTTGAAGCCTCAAAAAGCCTACATGTTGAAGCCTCACAAAGCTACATGTTGAAGCCTCAAAAAGCTACATGTTGAAGCCTCAAGAAGCTACAATGTGAAGTTCAATCTGAAGAAACAACGTATGAAGTAGTTCTATGTTGATCCAGATCTCAAGCCTGACAAGCCTGATATAATTCAATTTATCTACATTCGTTGAAAGGTTGAATGACCTTAGGTTGACCCTTTAAGTAGGTCCTTGGTACATTATTCAATATTTAAAATACACAAGGTTGGTCTATTCGACTCGTCCACGACCAGTCGTGGAGCTACGACTTAAAGTCCAGCGACGAAATCACTGGTCCTACGACCAGTCGTAGATATCTACGACCAGTCGTAGGTGACCCACGACCAGTCGTAGGGTACTCACGACCAGTCGTAGAACGGCTTTCAAAGATCGCGCTTATTTTTCAAAAATCTGTTAGAGCTACGACCAGTCGTAGGTTTCTAAGACCAGTCGTAGGAGCGATTTCTGCTTCTATAAATTGAACACGAAATTCAGAGTTTTCAAACTTCCACTCTCATTCAATTCAAGAATTTTCAAGTGATCACTCTGAGATAAGTTTGTGTTTATTTTAAGCTAGATTGTGCTTATTTAATATCCTTTTTGCTAGCTTATTTAATTTGATTTTGTTTCTATATTCCAATCATATTTGAAAAGAGGAATTATCTTATTCCTTCTTCTTGGAATCAAAATCAAATTTAGCTACGCCCAACGAGTTAAATCTAAAATCAATTAGAACTTAGAACCTTATGAATGTGAGTATTGGAAATTGAACTTTGACATTCAAATCATCTACTCCGATTGGTTCTACCGGGCTGCTACGAAAAGGAGAAATCCAGGTATTTTACAATTCTGTAAAATTCATTTACTTTTGGTTTTGTTTGAGGTTAAGCCAGAAAAATCTCATTGTATTGGTTGTCTGAGGAAAACCAGAAAACTCAGAAAAGAGGGGTTTTTGATTGTGTAAGCCCAAGTGAAAAAGACACAATTGTAAAGGTTTTTGGTGAACCTGTGAAAACCTATTTGTTAGTGAACGCTAATATCCCCTGTGTGAGGATATTAGGAGTGGAGTAGCTTTTTTGTGGCTGTTGGAAAACAGTTGGTGTACACACAAGCGAACCACTATAACTCTTTGACTTGTGGTTTGAATGCTTGCTTAATTTTCATATCTTTTTCATTTGATCTATGGAATGTACAAGGGGATGTGAATGTTGTAATTATTTACATTTCAAGCAAGTGTGGGATTGTTGTAATAATTTAGATCTTACTTCTTCATTTAAATTCAATTCCTTGCTATTTCATTTACTTATATTAATATTGAGTTCTTGATCCAAAAGAGGTTCTAGAAATAAGGTTGTCCTACCATAAGCCCTTGTTGATTATGGTGTAAGGTTGTCCTTAGAACTGAATTTGAATCAATCTCTCGATATCTATTTATCAAGGTGATTTAAATTTAGCTTTGTGAATTGATTCAAGTTGTAAGGTTGTTGGTTTATTTTATTTTCGCTGAATTTTATTTTAATTTGGCATAGTCCTATTCACCCCCCCTCTAGGACATATAGCTTGGCCTTTTCACGCCCTATGCTAGTAACGGTATTTCTGGTGTCAATCCTGTCATCCACGTATGCCTTGGAGTTATGGCCTTATGTAGCTAGAGTATATAAAAATCATATCACATAAATGCGAGATGCATGAATCATACTATCTAGTCAAGATTTGGCTGATGCAGGAAACGTCAGAAGATTCATGCAGTAATCTGCACGTACTGCGCGTTCATGTGGGCAACTCCTCCTATCAGGGAGTCCCATAATAATCCGCCCATGGTATGTGCTATGATCAATCACTCCTCATATCAAGCATATATATGATGCGCATGGGCATAGATCATGAAGCTATACTAAGCATGTTATATGAAATGATGTACTCTCCTCATATCAAGGATGGGCCTAGACGGCCTACTCATATCAAGAATGGACCTAACGATCATGGGGGCCCAACGGTTTGGGTTAGCCCACTAGGGGAGGTTTAGAATGGGCCTAACAATGGGCCCTAGGGAGGGTTACAATGTGGACATTTAACCATCATTGCTCTTATAATGTGGACATTAAACCATCATTACTCCTAAGGCATGGCCCATCATAAACATCATTACATACATCATGGTGGAATCACACATCACATCGGTCCTCATATACATTGCTTAGGCCTCACATACATCGCATTGGGCCTCACTCATGGGCCTCACATGCATCACATTGGACCTCATACAAGGGCCTCATATACATTATAATGGGCCACATCCATGGGCCTCTCATACATCACATCGGCCTCATCATATGGGCAATATACATCACATCGGGCCTCATATACATCATATTGGGCCTCACCAAATGGGCTGCAAATACATCATATTGGGCCTCATCAATGGGCGACAAATACATCATATTGGGCCTCATTAATGGGCCATAAAACATCATATTGGGCCTCACGTAAGGGCCTCACATGCATCACATTGGGCTGCATTGCATGGGCTTCATATTCATCAAGTGGGTCGGATCACATGGGCCATACTATATATAACGGCGAAGATAATGATCGAAAGATCATCCAGCAGTAGAGATAATGATTTTCACTAATTAAAATTCACAGGGCCCACTATAATGTTTATTTTCCATCCAATTTGTTCATAAGGTCACAAAGACCTGAATTAAGAGGAAAAATGAATTTCGTATTGATCCAAAACTTCTGTGACCCCAAACGGTTTCAATGGTGGGCATTCAATCCTCCACTGATTTTTACAATGTTGTCCACCTGATAGGCTGATCACGGCATGGATGGACAGTGTGGATGTAACACACCTCATAATCAGACCCACCGAACTCGCTGACGTCCATACTGATGGACAGTTAGTTATAACACATATCTCATGATTGGACCCTCAATATTACAGACGTCCAAACAGATGGGCGGTTGGGATAAACACATGCCTCATGATCAGGCCCACAAGCTTGCTGACGTAAATACAAAAACCATATAGCTGGTGTGAGGATTGCTGGCCCACCGTCCAGATGATGGACAATAGGGATATAACGCTTACCTCATGTGGGGTCCACCGTTAAATGGACGGTGTTGATGAAACAGATGGACGGCATGGTATGAAATACATACATCATGCGAGACCCATAGATCTTGCTGACGCCATATACAGCAGCAATATAGATGGTGTGAGGTACTCCAGCCAATCAGCACCCACCGTCCATGGATTGGATGGTGTGGATACAACACATCCATCGTGGGGGGTCCCACCGTCCAAGGTCTGGACGGTGAGGATAAGACTTATACATCACGGAGGAGTCCACACGTCCACATGGACGATGAATGAAACACGTACATCATGGCTGGCCCAACAACACCGTCCATAAATGGAAGGTGCGGGCACAAAATACATACATCAAGGTAGGGCCCCTGTCACTCTCCAAACTCGGAAACCGGGCTCACAAAATTCCCGATCACCGAATTCGGTGCCGACAGCCTCCGTAGTACCCCATTCTTGGCTTCCAGCGCCTGTATGCTAGATTCCGATCATGAGATCATACAAGGAGGATTTTCCAACGTACATTTATCTTGTAAGAAGCATAACCACAAGTTTACCCAAATCACAAAGGTAACATCATCATCATATAGCCACTAATATAATGGTTGAATAAAGTACTAAAAGGGAAAATACATATATCAAAAATTTGAAGCTCCAGAAGAACAGTTTACGCTCCAAGCTCAACACTGCTGCGACCTAACACCACCTGCACACATCTATCGTGCATAAGCTTATAGAAAGCTTAGAGGGTGGTGTAAGTGTATGCGCATATAAGTGCCAAGTATATAATACAAATCCATAAATCATATAGTGTTAGAAATATTAGTAAGTCCAAGAGTCAAACAATATCAGAGTATGTATATCAGAGTAATGTAGAAACATGCTGGCAAGTCCATAAATACTAACAACCTATCTAGGCTATGCAATGCAAAAACATAATAAACCAATATCATATACTGAGGAAGTAACGCATATACAAATCCTGACAAGTCTACGAGTACCGTCAATCTCATCTAGGCCATATAAATGCAGAAATATAGCAACCCAAAATACCAAATGTCATGGATGTAATGCAATATGCGGTGCGAATGAAATAACCAAGCTGGAGTGTGGAGTCGGGATGATAGTACGTAGTATCACAAGCTATGGGGTCCATTACAAGGGACTTCTATCTAACCAATCTCATACCTAAATTTAGATAGATAGACTTAATGTGGTAAACTCCTGATCTCAGGTGGTCGCGCGCCGCAATACATGGACCTCATCTACAATGTGGACATTTAACCATCATTTCCTATCAATGTAATGTCTTCATTACAATGTGGATATTTAACCATCAATGCCCATCAATGTGGACATTAACCAACATTGCTTCCAAGGAGTGGCCCTCATGGAGCCTAACATATAGTGGGTCCATGGCCTCCCATAAGGGCCTAATACACATCCCATTAGGCCTCACACATAAAGGCCTCATACACATCATAATGGGCCTCATCATATGGGCCATATATACATCACATTGGGCTTGATATCTGGGCCTTAAATACATCTCAATGCGCTGCATACATGGATCTCATCTACATCAAACATGCTGTAATATATGGGCCTCATATACATCAAATGGCTGCAAATACATGGGCCTCATCTACATTAAACGTGCCATAATATATGG
>JAJHSJ010000811.1:0-42638 GCA_021015155.1 Magnolia officinalis
CGCACATATTCGTGTATAGCCACTTATCGATGACCGAATCATTGTGGCTTTAAAAGAAGATAAAGGGTTGGCATGTCAGAGTTGAGAAAACGAGCTAGTGACGATGGAGACTCAGAATGAAGAAGTGGTACGGATGGGGGTTTACGTTATTGTGGCCGCCTATGCATCCCAAATCTTCATGACTTGAGAAGGGAAGTTCTCTAAGCTGCTCACAATTCGAAGATGGCGATGCATTCTAGTAGTACGAAGATGTATCGAGATATGAAGCGTTCGTACTGGTGAGACAACATGAAGGCCCACATAGCAGACTTTGTGTCCCGTTGTCTCAGGTGCTAGCAGGTCAAGGACGAACATCGCCGACCTCCTGGATTACTTCAGGCCATGCCTATAGCAGAATGGAAATGGGATTTCATCTCTATGAATTTCATTTCAGGGTTACCAAAGACGAGGAAGGGACATGACTCCATTTGGGTGATTGTGGACCGGTTGACGAAATCAGCTCATTTCCTCTCGATTAGAGTCTTAAACTCAGTAGACGATTTGGTCAGGTTGTACATCAAGGAGATAGAATGTCTGCATGGAGTGCTTATGGAGATTGCGTCAGACCGAGACACGCGATTCACATCTATCTTCTGGACTCATATCCAGGAAGTAATGGGTGTGAAACTGAAGTTCAGTACCGCATTCCACACACAAATGGATGGGCAAACGGAACGGGTGAATCAGGTATTAGATGATATGTTGTGAGCTTGTGTGCTTGATTTCAAGGACAGTTGGGATGACTGTCTTCCTTATGCTGAGTTCCCTTATAATAACAGCTTTCAGAAGAGTATTGGCATGGCCCCTACGAAGCACTGTATGGGCGTCCGTGTAGAGCACCGCATTGCTGGGGAGAGGTTGGCAAGAAGAGTTTGATTTACCTAAAGTTAGTGCAGACGACCTCAGAAAAGATCGACATTATCAGGCGTCGACTTCTTGCACACAGATCAGACAGAAGAGCTACGCCGATACGAGACAATGACTGCTAAAGTTTGAGGTTGGGGACCATATGTTTCTTAAGGTTTCCCCTAAGAAGGGAGTCCTTTAATTTGGCAAGAAGGGGAAACTCATGCCTCGATTTATTGGTTCGTTCCAGATTCTAGAACGAGTGGGTGTCGTAGCGTACCGCCTTGCTTTGGTCACACCACTTGCAGGCATGCACAACGTATCCATGCTGAAGAATACGTTCCTGATCCTTCCCACATTATCAAATGGGAGCAGGGTACAGTTGAGTGAAGATGTTACTTATGTACTGCGACGACGCGTATTCTATACAGGATGGAATAGGTGTTGCGCAGTAAAGTGATTCAACTTGTGAAGGAACTGTGGACTCACCACACTGAGGAAGAGGTTTTACATGGGAAACTGTACACGCCCTGAAAATCGGGGTCGAGTATAAACTCAACTCCCGGAGTTCCAGAACATCACTTATGCAACAAAATGAATGATGATTGAATGTTGACTGTATTCATGCATTGAACATGAGTGAGATTAAGCCAAAGCAAGCATATCATACTCCAGAGACAGTTAAATTTCAAGCGGAAGACTGTGATAGATAGATAAAATATATAAACTACGATGAGTCTCCAGAGTGTGAAAGATTACCAGGTTAAATAAATACAAGTGCAGTTTTAAAAATATACCAAATTGGTCGGAAGTTGTAATGCCTCCTATCCCATGTACCATAGCCCCGTCAATACAATATCAGGTCTTCATTGACCTGCCAGGGAGAGATACAGATAGGAGAATTCCTCCTATCATCATAGAAGTAGTCCGGCTCTGCTTCACAAGCATCGCCACCACCTGAAACTCAACAAATCTGGTTGGTGTGTACAACACCGTCCCGTAACGTGGGAGTGAGAGTGATCAACTCAGTGGAACACAGTAAAGCATAGGTTAACATGTTATCAATTCAATCAAGCAGTAATGATAAAACAGTACAAATCAAACAATTCTAACTACTCTTATTAAATGCAAGAGTGAAATGACATGATGCTGTATGCCCTGCCAAACCACCCTCAAGCGACATTCATCTTACGTTCGCGAATGCTTACTCCCTCAGTGCGCCACATCTACAAAGCACATGCGGTGCGATGATGCTCATGATTACCAAGTTTTATTAGTCCATTTCAACAAAACACAGTATTGGGAAACTAAGGTACCTCCCCTTGTATCATCCCAAACATGATCCATTCTAGGGTCGTCAATCTAGTTATTCTCATACGATGTTATGGTTTGAGAAGCGTAGTGAAGGCATCGCAAGGAGGCTCATCACCCGTCAGCGCGATACAGATCTCACCGTATGCGGCTCAATTGCTGGCCGTCAGCTCGAGTACAGTTACAGGTCTCACCGTTACTCGGCTCAATCACTAGCCGTCAGCTCAAGTACAGGTCTCACCGTACTCGGCTCAACTCACACTCTAGTTGCTGTGAAAGACTCGTGGCCAATCACAGACCCTTGGCGTGTACTCGATGATACCCACGGAGGACTCGTCGCCCGTCAGCACGAGCACAGATCTCACCGTACTCGGCTCTCGCCGAAGTATCGACAGCTCGAATACAGTGTCCCATACCACCATATTCGGCTCACTCGTTGATGAGTTGATTGAGCAATGGCTACCAGCTAGGAGGCACACAGGCACATGGCCCAGCGTAGGCCGACAGCTCGACCACGGTGTCCCATACACCATGCCCGGCTCATGCGACTTAGCGGATCTAGGTACCATGGTTTTAAACGGGGATTGCCACTGGTAAGTTTGGTACCTAGGTTCAAAGCAGTAGCGACCAAACAGGGTGAACATGCATAAGGCAGATCGGGTTACTTGATGAGCTCGACTAGCACGACGCTCCCGTTGAGCTGCACGACATGAAGTGCATAAAAACAACTTCGTGTGGCCTAGCCACTGCCGACAGACAACGCACGACTCGAGTTCGTCGAACACATCCCACGTGGCAAATGAATCTCAGCCACGAGTTCAATCTCGTTACCACCGATTGCCTGAACTACAATCATAGCCCCAAACACAATCAATTACAGAGATATAAAGCAGTAATGGATCAGGATTCAAATCATACAATCAGTCTGGTATTATCCGTTTAGGGCTGCCAGGGGCTGTTGCACGCACTCGTGCTCCGCTCCCCCATCACCCATGACGGATCATACAACGTAAATATAGATTAAACATATGCATCACATAGTTAAAATCATAAAGCAGTTGAGCATGTTATGAATCACACAACACAAGCATGAGTTTGTACATGTTCAATTCCTAATCACACAACTATCAAAGGAGATCATACACATAGTTTATAGAGGTTGAGAATCATGTCTCAACACCCTATACATTACAATTGCTAACTACTACTCACTCAGACATTTCAAGTTATACTTGAACTTACATACATCACATACATGACATATGTCGATCACATAGGCATTAGGCCAAATCCTTTCACTAGGGAGTTGCCCCAATCATAATACGCGTACACCCACGACGGATAGTCATGGCAAGTAGGAATCCAAGTTCCATATCCATTCAGTCATTTCCACAAACACTTGGGCCACACATTTTAGCATATATAGGGTATAATGGCCGTGGCGTGATTTAGGGCAAATCCTTTCGTCAAAGGGGGTATCGCCAATATAACAATCATGAATCCATGACAATTAGTCATGGCGAGCATGAATGAGAATTCCATACTCATTCAGCCATTTCCACAAACACTTAGAATACACTATTACAACATACATGGTGTATGTTAGTAAAACATGTATTAGGGTTATCCTTTAGCCAAGCTAGTATTTTATCCATGTATAATATATTACTACAGCAAATAATCATTGATACATACATCTCCAAAATTTATACGTATACAGTATTCCGAGAATACACAATTTCAACATATGTAGCATTTACAAGTGAACATGTATTACGGCGATTCTCTTCGCCAAACTAGTATTTTATCCATATATAGTATAATCATACATTAAATAAACATGTTAAACACTTCTCCAAAAAAAATACGTATACGGTATTTCTACGTATATCTAGAGTATGTGAAATTCCATATTCTACAATGTTAATCGAAACAGGAAACGGAAAGCACTTTGTACATGTGCAATTGTACATGTGATCAGATTCTATCATGATCTGACATTGAACATAAAGTTGAAAATCAAAAACGTAAACCATACACCTAAAGTGTCCGCACCTCTTTGTAGTAGAATCGTAATGGAGTGATAGGTTGCTAACTTCCGTATGCATATCGGCAACTAGCGGACCTATAGAATGAAATAGGTTAGCTACTTCACAACCTACAACAGTCTAAACCCCAAAAACAGATTAGGATTAGGGTTTCTTACCTAGAAACGAGACGCCGGAAACGCCGGAAAAGCGTCAAGAAAGGATGCGGTGGAGCATGGATAGCAGCAGGGAAGGACGGCAGGGAGACTCCCACTTCTCCCTCACTTCTCTCTCTTTTCCCTCTCTCAAATCCAAATTCGTATGGCGCCATGAGAGAGGGTTTAAGGTCCTTATATAGCCTCAAAACTCACCGAAATAGACTCCTGTTCAAAGGTTACTGCTAATATAGGTATTTCGTCACTTTTCCAGCTCAAAAGAGAGGTTCTGGTGGCCCTCCTTGAGCCAAACGTCAGACTTAAGCTCACCACACATGGATCTATGAGGGATTACATTTGACGATCGATCGGATTTCCAGATCGCACGTGGCGGACCACTTTCAGTTCAACGGTCAGTGGGCCACGATCCGAAATTCCAAGTACATGTAAATGTTCCTGAAATTTTTCTTAATCCGGGGTGTAATTTGGTCTGATTTCTGACGGTCTGGTTGCTTAATACTGATGCACAAGCGAATGGTGCCAGATCACTATTCCAGATATTTATTTTGGAAAGGGAATAGTGTTTTTCACACTCCCTCGCTCCGGATCGAAATAAATGACCGTGGGACATCGGTTGGAGCTGATTTTTGAGATGATTGTCAAGCCCAGTGGGGCGGTCCTAGTTCCTTAGCTTCGAGTTAATCGGACTCCCGATGTGCGATCTAAACCTAATACGAAGTTTCGTTTCATTCCGAGAGCAGACGGGAAATGAGTTCGGTTCTAAACTTTAGGGTAACCTAGAGTCACATGTTTTACAAGTTTTGTCTTTTGCAGATCGTATTTAAAGCGATCCCAACGGATTTCATGGCTAATCGAGTTTGCACTTAGTTAACTTTGTTAAATTTCTAAAGGATTTAATCCTAATTGTTTTCTGGTTGAGTTGGTACTTAGGCCTTTGCAGTTTGTATATAAAGTGATCCAAGTTTTACTACTTAGCTAGTTTAAGTTAGTGTCTAGGGCGAAAGTGCTTTGAAAAATTGAAAGCACAAGGTAGGAAAGGGGTGGGATTTGTGAAGGAAATGGGTTCAGAACGATTTAGACTGTGGGGTTCAGTTCTGACGAAATCATAAGGTGTTAGGAGCACCCAATACCTAAGGACATCTAATCCCAGGTTGGCAAAAATCCGGGATGGTTACAGAAACAGAAGCCGAAGTCCGTAAAAACTCTACTCTCAGATTCTCGAGGAGTACGAGAATGTACTAATTTCGAAGATGAAATTTTTCTTTAAGTGGGGGCAGATTGTAACGTCTCGAAAAAATTCGTACAAAGACCCGAGTACCACGTCAGGCAGAAATCACTAAGGACCGAATCCTTTAGAAATTAGACGAAAATTAATTAAGAGTTATACTAAATAATCAGTGGAATTAGCTTGAACCACTTTCTATACGAACTGCAAGACCCAAAATCATTAGGATCGCCTACTCAACATTACCTTAAGACCTAGGAGAAATCTCAAAACCCAGTTGCTCATGGGAGCACATTAAAACTCCGTATCGGACTTGGACCGCGTGTCAAAAGTCTGATAACCGCTAAACTATATGGTTATGACCACCTTATTGGGCTTGACAACCATCGCGGGAATCAAGTCTAAATAGTATGCAGAAACGTACAACTTGAACCTGGAGCGAAGTGTGTGAGAGAAACGCGAATATCTTTAGAAAATGAACTCAGATTTAAGTGAATTGGGCTGTTTGCTTGCAGGCCAAATTTAAGGTTTCAAACCGTTAGATTCCGACCCAACTACACATTTGGATTAGGGAAATTTTCCTACACATGTCAGTGTACTTGTGGCCCTGATCGAGTGACGATAGCCATTGAACTGAAACTGGTCCTCCATGGTCGATCTACAAATCCGATCAGACCGAAATCTTAACCTAACATAGATCCATTGTCAAGGAACTTTCTTCGGATCGTATGCAGGTAATGGACCTCCAGATAAGCTCCATTAGCCGAAATAGATGCCTTTTGGCTATATCCTAAGTATACCATGGCCATGGGGCCATTGACACCACTTGTGGGCCTATATAATGCCCTAAACCCACCCCTCTCTCATTCCATACGAATTTTCTAAAACCTTAGGAGAGAGAAGAGAGAAAAGAGGAGGAAAGAGTGAGGAGAAGAGAGAGAGAGAGAGAGAGAGAGAGATAGTTGTTGGGATTCATTCCCACCACCCCATGTGCTGAATCATCTCTCCCGTGTCGCTACACCATCGAATCTGAACCTGATGTGGGTAAGAAATCTTAACCCTAATCTGTTTTAGGAATCCGAATAGAGGAAACGGTGAAATAGTAACTTATTTCATGATTTAGGTAGTCGTTGTGCCGTAGACACGGCCATAGTGTACGAACCGAGTTCGTAATCGGCGTATTGGCGAAAGGTACGGACTATAAATGTTTAAGTTATGGTTTTCAAGGCTTTCAATGTCAGTTAATGATTTCTGACTGACTTGATTGCTGTCACATGTACTTAGATACAATATTTTCTGTGTATTATACATATATATGAACTATGTTAAAGATAATGCATTCCATGTGTTTATTGAATGTTTGAATGAATATGGAATTATGATTTGTGATTGCCATGATTTTTTATTGAGAATACATGATTGTTGTATGTGTGACAACTCCTTTGTGAAAGGATTTGCTATATTATATGTTATAACTAATTTACTATATTTGTTGAAATGTGTCGTCTAAGTGTTTGATAAAATGTTGAATGAGAAATTGCTTGTTGAAATGTATTAATGAGGCGTTGAGATAGGATTCTAAATTACTTTATCTATAGTTACGGTTTCCTTCATGTAACCTATCTCGCTACTACGTGATTTATGGATGAAATGCCTATGTATGATAACATTGCATTATGTGTTTGTTAAAGTGCTCAAATGAGATTTATATTTGAATTGGTTATCACATGATATTTTGACTATCACATATGAATACCTATTGTATTTAAGTATGATTGGGACTAATACGTAGTCCAGGCAATCGGTAACGATTTACGATCAGTGGCCAAACTAATTTCGCCACAACGGATACGTTCGATGAATCAGAGTCGTACGGTGATTATCGACAGTGGTTAGGCCACGAGGAGTGTATGTGCGCTCCATGTTGAATAATTTAATATGCGCTCATACCAATCGAGATTGTCAAGTAACTCGATTGGCTTAATGTATGTTCACCAAGTATGGATACTATTGCTTGAATATAAGGTACCACTTACCCATGCAAAGCCCGTTTAACCTTGGTACCACGACCCGCTAAGACTCATGAGCCGGGAATGGTGGTATGGGACACCGTGGTCAAGCTGTCGGCCTACGCTGGGGTGACGAGCCTCCTCGTAGTGTCCAATGAGCAACCTAAACTCGTGAGCCGAATACGGTAGTATGGGACACTGTATTTGAGCTGTCGATCTGCGTTAAGGTGACGAGCCTTTCCGTAGTGACCTCAAGTATAAACTAGGCCTACATTGAGGTGACGAGCCTCTTCATAATGACTTGAATTTACCTATCTACTGCTTTTCAATCAGGGGTGATGTTGCCCTATAACTTGCCTATCATATGTGATTAACTATGATTGACGACCCTAGATGTATCATGTTTGAGTAAATGATATAAAGGGAGGTACCTTAGCTTCCTGAATCTGTTGTATGAATAAATCTAATTAAATATTGGCTAACACGACCATGCACCCTATTTCATGTGCTTTGACGAGGAAGCGCACGTGTCTGGAGTGGTGCATGCGCGACTGTGAGATGATGTCGCTGAGGGAGTGCAGGGGAGGGCATGCATCATTATCGCATACCATTCTTTCATTAACAAGAGTACTTAGGATATGATTGTTGTATTACCTTATCATTACTGCTTGACTAAATTGATAACATGTTAACCTTTGCCTTATAGCTCCACTGAGTTAATCACTCACTCCCACTCTGGGACGATGTTTTAAAACACCAATCAGACTCTGTTGTAGTTGCAGGTGATGACGAGGCTTACGAGATAGAGCCTGACTTTTATGACGATGAGGAGGAGTTCTCATACATGCAACTCTTTGGCGGGTCTATGTCGACCTGAAGTTGCGTCACCGGGGTTATAGGGATACGGATTAGATTCCATCACATTGTATCATTTTGTAAATTTTGAAACTATACATGTAACTATTTAACATAGTGACATGTTCATACTCTGGAGACTTACAACCACTTGTATGCTTTATATATCTATAACAGTCTTCCGCTTGCGTAATTCAATTATCTCTGGAGTATGATATGCTAATTTAGTGTAATCCCATTCATGTTTAATGCACTAATACAGACAACATTTAATCATCATTATCTATGTTGCATAAGTGATGTAACGGATCTCGGGAGTTGAGCCTTTGCTCGACCCTCGAAATTCGGGGCGCTACTGGACCCCCATCACTAATGATGGCTCGATGTTTACAACCTCAAGTGTAGGGTCGTGATGTAGTAATAATCTCGGTGAGACCGAGGTCGAATCCACAGGGACTAATCTTGTAAGTATTCTGAAAGCAACTAGAAGAAGATGTAAACCCAAATATAGAAATGTAGAGAGAGTAATTGTGAGTTATTTAACTATAACTTAAGAAATTCAAAGGTGGGAATTAGGGTTTCCAAGGATCCACTTGCAGCAATCAGGGAGATCTATGCTTAATGCAAGGACACAACTAGAATCAGAGTCGTATCTTATCCAATTGGAAGATATCTCAATAAAACTAAATCTGAACTTCCTTTGACCTAATTCTTAATGGATGAGAGTTGTGAGAACTGGAAGTGATTCCATCACAAAACCATGCCCAGATGACAATGGCCCATAATAGGATATATCAATCTCATAACCAAACATAAGAGAATCATGAAGATTAGAAGGGATTCCATCATCCAACCATGCCCAAGGGACGATGGTGAACAACAGGATTTCCTAATTTCACAATCTCAATAGATGAAAAGAGATACTCAAAACTATCACAGATCTACCGTAATTTGAGTCACAATAAACCATTAAAAACTGAAAGTATTTCTTAAATATCTAACTAGAATCAAAGAGAGTTCAACATAAACATCAATCAAAGCAATAGAAAACATCCCATCACTCTACAAGCTTCACCTCTTAGCCCTAGCTAAGAGGTTTAGCCAACCATAGACAAGAAAACCACTTGACAATAGCTCTCCGCCCTTGTGCTTCTCTCCTCCAAACCTAGATTGATTAGATAGATACTCAGGGATATCCTGAGGACTCCTATTTATAGTTGTGCAACACCTCCTTTTGCACTTCTTCGAAAAAATCTGGAAACTGCCTCAAATTTATGTATTCTGCATAGCTCTGCCTAACTTCTCGCGATTCGTTCAAAGACATAGAACAGGCTTCGATGTCATCGAATGTGTCTTTTACACTTGCTTTTTTCACGCTTTTGTAGCTTCATCTGGACTCTGCGACCTTTTATGTTATCGAACCTACCTTCGATGTCATCGAGCATTGTTCGAGGAATCGATAATGTGTCCAAAACAGTCCAGAGAGTTATTCCAATTTCTTTAAAAATTCGATGTCATCAAAGAGACATTCGATGTCTTCGAGCAGACCTTCAATGTCATCGAGGAGTGCTTCGAGTAATCGAAAATGGTGCCCAATATGTCCAGCGAGTTTTGTTGAAAATCCATAAAAAATTCGATGTCATCGAGCGAATCTTCGAGTCATCGAACAAGTTCTCGAATCATCGAAAAACGTCTTCAATTTGTCCAGTGATCAACTCAATTTACTTTCATAAATTCAATGTCATCGACCTATGTTCGATGTCATCTAATGTGTCCTAGATGTAATCGAACGGGTGCTCGATGACATAGTCAAAGTGTAGTTTGCACTTGTTCTTTTGGCTTCGTTCTTTCTCCACTTGGTTTTCTTGAATCTTGGGACCTCAAAATCTTCAATCTTTATCTCCTAAGATCCATTCTTAGCCTTGGTGATCTTTGAGCATCAAATCCATGCTTTTAACACCTTTTCCAATCCAAGCTCTCAAATTCACCTTGCAACACAAACATGAGTAAAATAGGACATTAAGTAGTATCATGTTCACAAAACCAAGATATAAATGGGGTCCAATTGTTCACAACCTCAAGTGTAGGGTCTTGATGTAGTAATATTCTCGGTGAGACCGAGGTCAAACCCACAAGGACTAATCTCGTGTGTTTTCTGAAAGCAACTGGAACTAGAATAACATGACATTTACTGAGAAATTCATGGATCACCCCTATTGATAAGTACCACAAAGATTTAGAATGTTTTGTCATCCAATCACTTCTAAAAGGAGGTCCACTCCAAAAGACTCAATGGCGTTGTTAAGAACCAGACGTTCACCAACAGTGGTAGGATGTCTTACCGTTGGAATGAGTTGATGCATGCTGGGTTGTTTCGTTTTTCCTTTTGAGGACTGAGAAAGAGATTTACCTTTCCCTTTGTTCATGATTTTTTCAGTGTAAGGAACAGGCAAAGGTAAGGATGGTCAACCAAAAGAACGGAGAATACTTGACCAAAAGTGAGATTAGACTCTAGAGTGGAAGGAATGGAAGGATAGTTTCTTTTGAAGCTTCTAGGACCCACCGATGATCTTCTGGCCGAGGATTCGAGCAGAAAGCAAAACAAAAATTTTTTCATAAAAATAAGATTTTTCCGCTCGACCGCTTTTTATCGGGCGGCTGTCTTCGATTTTATCGAACTTACTTTTGATTATATCAATGATTCTCATCCGATGTTATTGATAATTGCTTTGATAGAAGTCCCGATCATGTGACTTTCCACATTCTGAAGAGATGTCGATGATATCGACACATGATCGATTAATCGGAATGACATATCGATAGCCATATCGAAGATGAATATTTTTCTTTTTCAGCATAAAGACGACCCTTCAAGTATACTTTTAGTATTTCTATGAATCAATAGCATACTCAGCAAAATTTTGTACAATTATTGATCTAGGATTTTGCACTCTTGTTTGCTAAATTTAACTATATGCCCATTATCACAGATTTGAGATATGCTTAGGAGATTATGTGTCAGTCCTTTTATGTAGAAAGCATTCTCATTTTCAAGCAACTGAATTCCTTTTATGATACTCTGTCCAATTACTTTAGCAGTGGTTCCATCTCCGTAGGTGACTATCCCATTATAAAGATTCTTATAGTTTGAAAGAAGGGACATGTCACCTGTAACAGGTCTTAAGCAACCATTGTCAAGGTACCACTTAGTGTCATTGCCTGTTAAGTGATTTGAGTGAGTAGCAAGACAATTCTTCTTTTCTTTAATTATCTACTTTGTGACAGGGTTCTTACTTGTAGTAGATTTAATTTTCTTATCTGATTCAACTACTTAATTAGCCTGTGTTGCTGCTGGAGGCATTAGATTTTTCAAGTGTTTGTGTTCCATACCCAGTTTTAGATATGACTTTCTCATATCCTAAGCCATTTTTGTTATTTCCAGATTTTCCCATACCTAAAAGTTTTTTTAACTTCTCACCACTTTGGAAAAACTTACAGTTTTGCTTAACAATTTTTCTGGACTCTTCTAGATTAAACAGGAGTGTATGATTTTCATTTTGAAGGAGCATATTCTTGTCTTTTAATTGCTCAACCTGTTTGTTTAGTTTTTCGTTCTCAGATTTAAGTAAGGTGTTAATTCTTTCAAGTCTATCATATCTAAGTGATATTGTTGTAGATCATTGATCAGATGTGTATTGATTTCTACAGTTGTATCCAAATCTTTTTGCAGCAATTGTTTCTTGTTCTCAGATATTCCCAGTTTTTTAGTCACTTTGATGCTATGGATATAAAGTTGATTGTAAGCATCTTATAGTTTATCCTTTTCTTCTTCTTCTTCTTCTTCTTCTTCTCCTCCAGTTTCCTCATTATCAGATGGAAATGATTCAGTGGCTAGCTGTTCTTTCTCGTTCTTAGATTCAGTGGGAATGATTGAAGTAGTGGTGACCATGAGTATTTTCAATGATTTCTGATCTCCATCGCTTTCTGAGTCACTAGACTCTGAATTTGACTCTTCAGTATCATCCCACGTGGCAGCCATTGCCTTGCCCTTAGTTTTTCTGTTTGGGCATTCAGTAGACAGGTGTCCATACTCCTGACAAGCATAACATTGTGGTTCTTTGGTTCTCTTACCAAATTTACCTGCAGAAGGTTTATAGTTCACCTTTCTTTCCTTAGAAGGACAACCATGATTCTTTTGAAAGAATCTTCTGAATCTTTGTGCCAACAAAAGCTCCTTCCTCATCTTCATTTTCTTTTTCACTTTCGCTGTCCTCTTTTAATGTTTTCTTTGAAGTTTTTAGGACAGTTGTTTTGGATTTTTGGCTTTGTTTGAAGTGTAGTTCAAAAGTTTGTAGGGAACCTACTAGTTCTTCTACTTTCATTTCATCTATGTTCCTACACTCTTCAATTGTTGTTACTTTGGGATTAAATCGTTCTGGTAGGGATCTTAGAATTTTCCTACAAATTTTCAGTACCGGAACTTTTTCTCCCAATCCACCCATGGAGTTGCAGATTATATTCAATTTGATGAAAAACTCCATAAAGGTCTCATGCTCTTCCATTATGAGACTTTCGAACTGTGAAGTCAGGAGTTGAAGTATAGACCTCTTCACGATGCTTATGCCTTCATGGGTTGTTTCCAATATATCCCATGCTTCCTTGGATGTCCCACACATACTTATCTGATTGAATATATCCTGGGACACGACACAGTAGATGGCGTTCATAGCTTTAGCTTCAGCAATCTGTTTTTCTTTGTCGAATGCTGTCCACTTTTCTTTGGATTGGGGTTTAGTGATGGTTGTGCCACTATCAAATACAATTTGTTCAGTCGATGACACGTATCCACTTTCAACTATATCTCAAACATCATGATCCAAAGATCTCAGAAAGTAGTGCATCCTAGCCTTCCAGTATGCATAATTTGAGCCATCAAATACTGGAGGTCTAGTGACTGATGAGCCCTCTCCTTTGGCCATATTCCCAACTTCAGTCAAGATCACTCTCTAGGCGGTGAAACCCTTAAAGAGAGACCCGCTTTGATACCAATTGAAATTGCAGTGAAGACCGCTTTAGTTGAAGTCGGGATATGCCAATATGTCCTAGAGGGGGGTGAATTGGACTTTTAAAAGTTTTTATGTAACAGCCCGAATTTTTCCTAACCTAGAAATAGACGTCCTTAGGCGATGGGTCAATTCTAACACCGGTTTAACTTCTCAAACACTCAATTAAAGCCTTAAATCCATTTTCAAACCATTTTCTTCACAAATCTCACCTTTCACTACCTCGTTCTTTAAATCCTTCTAAGCACTTTCACATTAGACACTATCTTAAAGTTTAGGTGATGAAGAACAATACTTAAACTAAACATTGCTACAAAGGTCTAAGTACCACCTCAGACTGAAATCACTCAGGACTAAATCCTTTAGAAATTAGGCGAGATTTAGCTAGTGTTAAACTAGAGTGCCTGTGAAATTAGCACCAATCGCTTTAAATACGATCTGCAAGACCCAAAACTTGTGGAATCGTTGACGCTACATTACCCTAAAATCTAGGATCAATCTCATTACCCGGCTGCTCTCGAGAGCATCACGAAACACCGTATCAGATCTGGACTGGACGTCGGAAGTCTGATTAACACGAAGTTAAGGAATTAGGACCGCCTTGCTGGGCTTGACAACCATCTCGGAAATCAAATCCAGATAGTGTCCCAGCGTTATTCGCTTGAGCTCGGAGCGGGGAGTGTGAGAAATGTGAAATTAATTTAAAATAAAATAGAAATTTATGAAATCTGGCACCTCTCGCTTGCGGATAAGTATTAAGCAACCAGACCGTCAAAATCAGACCAAATTACACCCTCGGATCAGGGATATTTCCCCAAACATAACCATATACTCGAAATCTCCAATCGAGATCCGCTGACTGTTGAACTGAAACTGGTCCGCCACGCGTGATCTGAGAACCCGACTGGAATGAAAACTTAATAGTACTTAGATCCAGTGTTAGTGAGCTTAAGTTCGACCTTTGGATCAAGGAGGCCCGCCAGAAGTGCTCCGTTGAGCTTAAACAAGTTCGTTTTGGTTATAACCTAAGTATACCTTGCCCATAAGTCTATTTCGGTGAGTTTTTAGGCTATATAAGGACCTTAGAACCCTCTCTCTCACAGTCATACGAATTTGAGAGAAACCCTAGAGAGAGAAGAGAGAAAAGTGAGTGAATGTGTGGGAGATGTGGGAGAATCTCCCTGTCATGCTTCCCTGCCGCTCCATGAGCTCCACCACTCCGTTCTAATCGCTTTTCCGGCGATTCCAGCTCCGTTTCTAGGTAAAAAACCCTAACCCTAATCTGTTTTGGGTTTTGATAGTTGTAGGTTATAAATAACTAACCTAAAGCATCCTATAGGTTACCAATCTGCCAAATACAAAAGCTTAGCAAACCTATCGACTTCGTTACGATTCTACGACAAAAGGTGCGAACTTTAGGTGTATAGGTTATGGTTTTCAACGCTTTCAATGTCAGATAATGATAGGTTCATGATCTACATGCAATTGCACATGTACAAAGTGTTGTCTGTTTTCCGTTTCGATTAAAGATGAAGAATATGGAATTTTACATACTCTAGGTATTTGTAGAAAGTACTGTATACGTATAAATTTTGGAAATGTGTTTGCCATGATTATTTGTTGTATTGATATATTATATATGGATAAAATACTTGTTTGGCGAAAGGATTCGCCCTAATACATGCTTTTACTAATATACACTATGTATGTTAAAATAGTGTATTCTAAGTGTTTGTGAAAATGACTGAATGAGTATAGAATTCTCATTCGTGCTCACCATGACTAATTGTCATGGATATATGATTGTTGGATTGGCGATCCCCCTTTGACGAAAGAATTTATCCTAAATCACGCCACGACCACTATAAGCTACATACGTTAAAATGTGTAGTCCAAGTGTTTGTGGAAATGACTGAATGATTATGGAACTTGGATTCCTGCCTGCCATGACTATCCATCATGGGTGCACGCGTGTTATAATTGGGGCAACTCCCTAGTGAAAGGATTTGGCCTAATACCTATGTGATCAACATATGTGATGTATGTTGATGTATGTAGTTTAAAGTGTTTGTTGAAACGTCTGAATGAGTAGTGGTTAGTAAATTGTAATGTATAAGGGTGTTGAGATATGATTCTCAATCCCTTTAACTATGTGTATGTTTCTTTAGATATCTGTGTGATTAGAAATTGAATATGTATAAACTCATGCTTATGTTGTACTTCATAACATGCTCAACTGATCTATGATTTTATCTATGTCATACATATGTTTAAATTCATGTTAAGGACGTGAAGGGTGATGGGGGAGTGGTGTAACGAGTGCGAACAACAGCCCTGGCAGCCCTAAGCGGACCGTATCAGACTTTGATTGTATGATTTGAATCTTGATCCATTACTGCTTTAACTATCTGCAATTGAATGTGATTGGGGCTATTGTATAGTCCAAGCAATCGGTAATAGATTTGAGATCGTGGTTGACTTCTATTCACCATGCAAGATGTGTTTGACGAACCCAAGTCGTGCGTTGCTTGTCAGCAGCGGTTAGGCCACACGAAGTGCTTATGCACTTCATGTCGTACAACTCAACGGGTGCTCGTGCAAGTCGAGCTCGTCAAGTAACCCGATCTGTCTAATGTATGTTCACCATGTTTGGACGCCTTTGCTTGAACCTAGGGTACCAAACTTACCAGTGAAATTCCGTTAACCATGGTACCTTGATCCGCTAAGACTCATGAGCCGGGCATGGTGGTATGGGATACTGTGGTCGAGCTGTCGGCCTACGCTGGGGCCATGTGCTTCCCCGTAGTGACCATTGAGCAACCAGACTCGTGAGCCGATTATGGTGGTATGGGACACTATATTCGAGCTATCGGCCTACACTGGAGTAGCCTGGCTGTGGTCCTTAGTCGGGTTGCATCCGGGTCCCATTGTCAATAAGTGGACTGGTCGGGCTTCGAAAATAGACTGGCAGTTAGTAGGACGTTAGTGGAGTGACCTTGAGCATACTCTAAAATCTGTGATTGGCGATGAGCCCTTCACAGTAACTAGAGCATGAGTTGAGCCGAGTACGGTGAGACCTGTATTCGAGCTGACGGCCAGCGATTGAGCCGAGTACGGTGAGACCTGTATTCAAGCTGACGGCCAGCAATTGAGCCGCATACGGTGAGATTTGTACCCGTGCTGACGGGTGACGAGCCCTTTGTGATGCCTTCGCGATGCCTCTCAAACCATAATATCGTATGAGATTATCTAGGAGTGACGACCCTAGAATGGATCTTGTTTGGGAACGATACAAGGGAGGTACCTTAGTTTTCCAATCTTGCTGTTTGAAATGGACTAATAATAACTCGGTAATCATACTCATCATCCATTGCATGTGCCTGGAAGATGTGGAGCACTGAGGGATGAAAGCATGCCGCGAGAGTAAGATGGAGTTGCATGAGGGTGGTTTGGCAAGGGCATACATCATGTCATTTCATACTTGCATTAAATAAGAGTAGTTAGAATTGTTTGATTGTACTGCTTTATCATTACTGCTTGACTGAATTGATAACATGTTAACCTATGCTTTATTATTCCACTGAGTTGGCCACTCATTCCCACGTTACGAGACAGTGTTTTAAAACACCCACCAGACCCTGTATCAGATGCAGGTATCACTGGAGCACAGGAGACTGAGCCCGACTTCTATGACAATCAGGAGGAGTTCTCCTACATGCAGTTCGCTGGAGGCTTCGCATAGGCTATCCAGTGCTACGGGACTACAGGGTTGATAATTTCATTTGTACTATTTTGACATTTTGATTCAGAACCAACATGTATATATACGGTGACTCAGTTAGTGTTCATACTCTGGAGATCGAGAATGTTTTATTTTATATATATATATCTATATACACCTTTAGGTCTTCCGCTTACGTTTTATACATGGATCTGGAGTATGAATTACTGTTTTGGTAGAATCTCACTCATGTTTATTATACTAACACAGACAACATTTAATCATCATTATCTATGTTGCATAAGTGATGTTCTGAAACTCGAGACTTGAGTTACTACTCGACCCTTGATTTTTCGGGATGTTACATTTTATGATTTACTTAGAAATCCTATTTCACTAATCCTATGAATATGCAATTATCAGGATTACTCAAATGTAAGTCTACCGGCTTCCAAGCCTGGCAGAGGATCCAATCACAAACAATTCAAGAGATAGCAATAAATATAACTTAGTTTATGATGGATATGACTGTGTATATGTGTAAGGTGTGATCAGATATATAAATATGAATGCATTGACATAAATCACACACACAGAAGAAGAGCAATCACAAACACAGACATTTTTATAGTGGTTCGACTACTTGTTTACTCCACCCCCGGTAACCGCACTCAACCCTTAAGTGTACCAGATTTCACTAAGGAGGTTTCATAGCGGTTCACCTCAAACCTAAGGTTTTAAATCAGGTTCACCTTCAACCTTTACAACCTACACTAAGGCTGACTGTTTATGCTCTCATGAGCAAGGGTCAACACAACACACCCACTTTTAGGCACACTGGCCAAGGATCTTCCATAAGACCCTACTCGAGGTTTCTACATGGTTCACCTCAAACCCGAGGTTTCACAATGGTTGACCTCAAACCTAAGGTTTTGCTGGTTCACTTTCAACCAGATGTTTATGCTATCCACAGAGCAAGGGTCCACACAACGCACCCACCACGTACACTCCCGCTGGAGGCCTCCTTGAGGACTTCAAAGTGTGAGAACCACTTAAGACCCAATCCTACAAAGGAATGATCACAAGTGTCCACTTGGACTCTAGATACTTACAAATAAGTTGATGAGTCCCGTTTAGTACAATGCCGACGTTCTCCTCCTCCTTATTGACGAAGAGTCTTTTGCTCCCTTGATCCGCAACATAAAATGATATACCAATACTCAGCTTCGGGTTGGGTTAAGGTCAAGATGGAATCTTACCCTCAAATGTTTTCCTATCAGGAAGATAGAGCGATTCTAGTCTTATGCATTCAAGGCATCCCAGCTTAATGATTTGTCATTAAGGTAGTAGCTGGAGGATCCTTGAATGTGGAAGTTCATTCCCCAATCCACTCTATTGAATACCAATGATGAGGGTGGATTGGAGGATGAACTCTCTTGAGAGAAAGGGCTTTGAATATAAGATATAAGTTGAAACACACAAAAGCACTCTCTACTTTCTCTCACAGCAACAATAGACACGTCATCTATATATAGGCAAAAGGTTCCAAAGAATATAAAATGGTCACATTTATGACTGAGTTCAATATCATCGAGCTGGTTCGATATCATCGAGCGTATACTCTCGATAGCATCGATGGTCTTCTCGATGACTCGAACTCAAAGTCAAACGCTTTTGTAACCTTTTGCCAGCTGGTTGATGAATCGAAACAATTGTCGATGTCATCAGATTTCGAACTCCGATTACATCGATGATAGGTTCGATCCATCAACACTTGAAAATGAGATAGACTTGACTAGAAATATTTCAGGTTTTTAGGATATGATCGAGGTCAGCCGATGTCATCGGAATTTGCATATCGATGTTATCGAAGACAGTGTTGATGGGATCGATAAATCCTATAGATTTACCAATAAGCTCGCTGGACAGATTGTGTCCAATCTCGATCCAATTGACCCGGCCTCGATATCATCGACATATGAATATCAATTTCCTCGAATGGCCCCCAATCAAAGTAAAAACCAACCTGAAATATTTGTTGGAAGAAATGCGTGCCCTCGATCGATATCATCGATGGACTCCCGATCTTATAGATATTTGATTTTAGATCATATTAGAAGGAACATCGATATATCGAAGGAATTTGAAATTTTCTTTAAAAAATAAGGGCGCTGGAAATCTGCCTGTCGATAAGATCGAGTCGACTCCAATAGACTCGAGATTTGAATATCGATGATATCGATAGGTGTATCGATACATCGATAATTCGTTCAGATATGTTATGAGGTTGTTGGACATATTTGGTCCTCTTTTCGATGGTATCGATGAAGCATCGAGGACTCTACAGCGCAGGTCAATCATATCGAGATGTGTATCGATACAATCAACCAGGCAAGAAAAACTTAGAGATTTTCGTGTTTTTTTTAAAAAAAAAGTTTTCTCACCTTAAAACCCTCTGATTTTCTAACTTGTTTTTAAGGGTTTTATTCACCTGATGTTTTGGGACATGGGATGTGAGGCTTTAGATTTACCTGTGGCGAGCTTGCACACATCCAGTTGAGGCAAACGCTTGAATTGATCTTCCTATCAGGCTCTGTAGGTGAACTGACTCAACATTCACGTAACTTGACAAACCAGGGCACTTTCAAAGACCCCTATTGGAATGTCCCCCTTTAGGCTTGTCTATGGGAAGTCTTGCCACTTGCCTGTGGAGTTGGAACATAGGGCCTACTGGGCGGTCAAAAAGTTGAATTTCAATCT
The DNA here is from genome assembly GCA_021015155.1 of Magnolia officinalis. Taxonomy (NCBI): domain Eukaryota; kingdom Viridiplantae; phylum Streptophyta; class Magnoliopsida; order Magnoliales; family Magnoliaceae; genus Magnolia; species Magnolia officinalis. The sequence goes on from JAJHSJ010000811.1 coordinate 20,033, forward strand.
GGACAACGCTGACTCACTATGTAAATTCAGTTGAATGAACTCGAAGAAATTCAGAATGATGTGTACGAGAACTCAGGAATTTATAAGGATAGGATGAAGGTGTTTCATGACCAACACATTCTTCGAAAATCATTCACACCAGGTCAGAAGGTCATTTTGTACAATTCTCGATTACATCTCTTTCCAAGAAAACTCAGGTCTCGTTGGACCGGCCTTTTCACTGTTACCAATGTTTACCCTCATGGGGTTGTCGAGATAAAGAATCCAAACAATGGCAATGAATTCAAAGTGAATGGACATCGATTAAAGCCATTTGTTGAGAAATTTGATTCAAAGGACATGTCCATACCTCTGAATGATCCTGTTTACCAGGATTGATCTCCTAGTTTAACGGAGGTATAATTAGGTCTATTGCTTTCATGTTATGTTTAAGATAGTCGGCTTTATGTCGTTTAGGATAGTTCGCTTTCCGTTTGTTTTAGGATAGTTTTTTTTTGGTTGATTAATTTTTGTGCTAACCCACCTTCACGCTGAGATCCTTTGGAAAAAGCTTCAAAATTCCTTCATCTGGTACTATCTTTCCATCACTTCTCCTTCAATTACGTTGTCTCTTTACAAATCATGCTTATTTCTTTTACATTGAGGACAATGTATATTTTAGGTTGGAGATGGGATATTAGATAAACTAATCAGTATTTTCTCAGTTTCGACCAAAATTTACAAATTTTTTTTTTTTAAAAATCATTGTTTATCTATTTCGAAAGTAATAAGTTGTGTATTTAAGACTATTTTGAGTATGATGATAAGATTGAGATTGAATTCTGAATTGTTGTAGTCTAGTCATCTAAGTAATTTATCAAATATAGTCCTTACACTCAATTGATTAAGAGGAAGTTCAAATATTATGATATGTTCAATTTGCTTTCTGTGAATAGTACTAGATTTTCTAATTGTTAGTATGATGATCATTGAAAGATATTGAGAACTGAGTTTGGAGAATTTTATCCACCTTAAAAGAAGAAAGAACCAGTTAAGCAAATAGGAGATCGACAAAAAGGTCATGTGTCGATCATCATATAAGTAAAGTATGAAGAAGGACAACACCTTGGAGGGGAATGAAAAATGTCTTTGAAAATGATGTAAGACCTGAAGAAGATTGAATGAATACAAATGACCGTTGATATAAAATCAAAAATTGGAAAAAGAAGGAAAAGGGGATAAGTTTGGAATCAGTACTTATGTTTTCAACCAATCTTGAAGTGATGAGCATGGCTAACATTATGAAAAGATAGTATTTTCACTGAGCACATTGAAAAACTTGATATGTGAACTATGCTCTGACTTAATGGATAAAGAACTTATTTGATTGATTGCTTATGTGATTCGACTCTAGGTTTTCAAAATCTCACTTTCTCATCATTGACTCTACTCATTCACACTTGATTACACAAAAGATTGTTTTCTGAAAAAGGTCTGAACATTGCGCATTAAGGTTCATTTTTCGCATACTTTGCTCGGGACTAACAAAATGCTAGTTGGGGATTATGTTGAGGATTAAATATTGCATATTAGACCCATTTATATCTTAGTTTTATGAACATGATAATGTTTAATGTTCTATTTTACTCATGTTTGTGTTGCAAGGTGAATTTAAGAGCTTAGATTGAAAATAGTGCCAAAAGAGTGGATTTAATGCTCAAGAATCACCAAGTCAAGGGATGGATCTTAAGAGACCAAGATTAAAGAATTTACTTGCCAAAGATCCAAGGAAACCAAGTGATGAAGGAAGAGAATCGAAGAATTGAAGTGAAGATAAGGAAACTTGAAAATCGTCCTAAAAATAGCTTTCGGGGCTAGAAAAGTCTAATTCTGAAAAATTGTCAGAATGTCCTTCGATAATATCGAAGACCTTTAGATAATATCGAAGGGACATATCGAAGACCTGTAGATAATATCGAGAAATCTAGTATTTTTGGCCAAACTCACTGGACATTCTGGACTGATCTTTGATACTATCGAAGACCTGTCGATAATATCGAATGACATATTGAAGACCCTTAGATAATATCGAAGTTGCGCATATTTGAGGCGATTTCTAGATTTTTTCCAAGTAGGTACGAAAGGAGGTGCTGCAAAACTATAAATAAGAGTCTCTAAGGCACTCCTAGGGATCATCTGGGGTTTAGAGGAGCAAAGCACAAGGGTGGAGAGCCGTCGCTAAGGGTTTTTCTTCCTTTATTCCTTAGTTTTTCATGTTTTCTTCTAGAGATTTTAGTTCAATCATGTCTATGGTTGGCTAAACCTCTTGGCTAGGGCTAAGAGGTGAAGCTAGTAGCGTGATGGGATGTTTCTATTGCTTTAAGTCATGTTTAGGATGAACTTACTTTAATTCTAGTTTGATTATAAGGAATACTTTCAGTTTTAATGGTTTGTTGTGACTCAAATTACAATGGATCTGTGATAGCTTTGAGTATGTTCTTTTCATGTTTTGGGATTGTAAATATAGGAAATCGTATTATTCACTATTGTCCCTTGGGCATGGTTGGATGATGGAATCCTCCCTAACTTTCACAATTCTCTCGGATTGATTGTGGGACTGGTAAATCCTGTTGTGAGCCATTGTCTCATGGTCATGGTTTTGTGATGGAATCAGTTCTAGTTCTCACACTGCTCTTCCATTGAGAATTAAGTCAAAGGAAGTTTAGATTTGATTTTACTGAGATATCTTCCAATTGGATAAGATAAGACTCCGATTCCAATCGTATGACTTGAATCAACCATAGATCTCCCTGATCTCTACAAGTGGATCCTTGGAAACCCTAGTTTCCCACCTTTAAATTTCTTAAGTTTTTCATTAAATCTCTTGCAATTACTTTTAAATATTTTAGATTTAGATATACATCTTCTTCTAGTTCTAGTTCTAGTTGCTTTCAGAATACTCATGGGATTAGTCCCTATGGATTCGACCTCGGTCTCACCGAGATTATTGCTATATTGCGACCTTACACTTGGGGTTGTGAACAGTAAGCATGCCTAGCCTCTTACATATGTAATCATAGTCTTACAAGGCAATTATTCCCCTCATTTATCTCTCTCCCTCCCTCTCTTCTTCCTCATTTCCTTGCTAGCAGGAGCTCCCAACGTTCATGTGAGCCCTCCATTTCCAACCACTTCCAAGCTTGAACCCACCCAATCCAACCGTCCATAGCCCATCTCCACCATTCGAACACCTCCATTGAAGCTAGAGATCCCAAGGGTAGAAGAAGAAGAAGAAGAGTAGAGGTGGGTGCCTTCCTAGGATTAGATTTGCTATTTTCTTGCTTAGATTCTTTACTCTTCTAGCATGGGGCAAGTAGGACCCACTAATCAATGGTGAGGATCCTATTTTGACCCCTAGCTGTGGCCAATGGCCCGCCTTTGTTGTATGCACATGCCATGATGGGGCCATTCTCCATGGACCCCATCATGATGTTTTGCTTGACTCTATAGCATTGACCGGTCATCGGGGCCCTTGATTTCATGGCGGGGATGGCATCTCCACCTTAGATTTCTGATGCAAGGGTCCATGCATGGATAAGACCCATTTGATGTATGGTTTGTATCATTTGGAGGGGCTCATAGTGGCGGAAACCCTCCCATGGCCGTGTTTCTCTCTCTTTCTCTCTTCCCTTCTCTCTCCTTCCCTCCTATTTTCCCTGATGGACGTGGCCCACCTGGTGTGCTCAGCACACAAAGACCGTCCAGCAGGGTGGGATGGCCCTGCTATCCATTTTCTAGACGCTGGATGGCCCACCTACTTGTTCGGTTTGGCATGCAAGGAGAAATACAAATATCAGTCTGGTCTGAGGTCCCTGTGGCCCACTCAGGTAGGCCATATCATGGTGCATGTGAGGAATGTCCACCGTCCAACAAGCCTATGGGCTGTAACGTGCAGCACCATGCTGTTGTCCAGATTTTTCCAGGCCCATTTGCTAACTGTTTGAATGGAGTTTAACCATGTATTGCAACTTGATTTTTCCATCATTGAGGGGTGGTCCACTGATGTGTGGACCTCACCTTGATGTATGAATGTATCCACACCATTCAGCCTTGGTGGGACGCCTTTGGACTGGGCCCAAGGGGCCTGGACGATCCAATAGTTGGGACCGTCTAGCAGTCCTGATTGGAGGGGAAATAAAAATATCAGCTTGGTTTTTGGGTTGGTGGGCCACTCATGTGGACCCCACCTTGCTGTACATTAGAGGGATGCACCTTATCCATCCATTTTCCCATGATTAGGCAAGCCTGGGCCCATCAAGAGGTAGAACCAAACAGGGCTAGCAATATTATTTTTTTTTTAGCAACTTGCTGTCCAGTAACTACCCATACTTGATGCATGTGTTTTTGTCTCCCCCATTCACCTCTATTGTGGCCCGCCTAACTGAGGCCCACCTCAGGTGCATGTGGAGTATCTAGGCCGTCCATCTGTGGGATGCCACCTGCTAGGGCAGCAACCCATCTGCTGGACGTCCAGCAGGGGCTGGCTGTCCCTGGCTTTGCAGGCCCACCTAGAAGTTGTATGTGATCCACACCATCCTCCATTTTGTGGCCCACCCCCTGGTGGGACGTCCACAGTTGGGGTCCACCTTGAGTGTATTTTATGTCAGGCCGTCCATGCCTTGGACCGCCCAGGTTGGGTTGGGCACTGCTGGGCTGGTGCCCAGCAGCAGGCCCCACCCTAATATATGTGTTGTATACATGCCTTCCATTTGGTGGGGCCCACTATAACATGTATGGGACACCTTGAAGTATTTATTTTATCCAGATAGCCTATTTGCTAGACCCCAGCAGGCCTAGAAAGTTAGGTGGGCTAGAAGTCCAACAAGGGCCCGAAATTGCTACATATAGTTGTATGTCTTGAAGTTGTGAGGCCCACCAGATTAAAGGCGTTATGTATACACACCATACCTGCATTTTTCTGAGATTATGGGCCCCATTTGTGCCTTGTACGGCCCACTGTCCATCTAATTGAATGAGGACCAATCTGTCCAGATTTTTGGACGTCCAGCAGGCCCAGATGGGTTGGATGTCTAGCCTTAGAGCCTTCCTTGGTGCATGTGCTGCCCATCCACTATGTTGGACCTTGTGGGCTGTTTGTAAGCCCACTATGGTGTATGTGATTGTATCTATGTTGCTCAATCCAATTTGCCAAATTTTGGGCTGACCTATAAGGCCCATAATGATATAAGTGATGTACACCTTGCCCATCTATTCCTTGGGCTTTGGGCTGCCCCAAGAGTCCCAACATGATGGGTGTGCTATATATGCCTTGTACATACACTTTTCTGGGCCGTGGGCTACCCCATATATAGCCCACCTTGATGTATGTGGACCATAAGCTGTTTCTTGAGGCCCACCATGATATATGAGATGTTATCTGTGCTGCCCATTCATTTTCCTAAGTAATATACGGGCCGTGGGCCCCGTTGTAAGTTAGATTTCATACGGGCCAAACTATAGGGGACAATGGTGGTTAAATGTCCACGTTGTGAACCTCCCTAAGGCCCATTCTCATCTATTTGCCCCCCCCCCCCCCCCCCCCCCCCCCCCCCCCCCGCCTATAAGTGTTATCCATCTAGCCTTAGTAGGCTAACCCAAAAGTTTGGGCCCCCATTATTGTTAATGCTTCCACCATGCCTTGTAGATTTGTTCAAGCCATTAAGCCCATCTTGTGCTTATTGGGCCTCATATGAAGCCCAGTTTACTACGTGATGGAGCAGGTGAGGAAGCCCACTCCTTGTTCTTGGGCCCATTCTTGATATGAGTAGGCCATCTAGGCCCATCCTTGATATGAGGAGAGTACAACATCACCGTAGAATATGCTCAGTATAACTTCATGATTCATGCCCATGTGCATCATATGTATACTTGATATGAGGAGTGATTGATCATAACATATGTCATTGGGCAAATTGATTATGGAACTCTCTGAAAGACGGAGTTGCCTCATAGGAGCGCACGATATGCGCAGGATTGATGCATGACTGGATAGTATGACTCATGCATCTTGCATTGTGTGATATGATCACTGTATATCCTAGCGACATTAGGGCTATGGCCTCCGCAGGCTTATCCTGGATGGCGGGATTGGATACCTGAAATATTTGGTTCTAGCACTATGGGCACTTAGGATGTCCTTAGGTAAAAGTCCCAGAACCCTTATGGTACCAGGAGGATGCTCCAACGTCGAGACCGAGTGGATATATGAGCGCACGAGGACCGTATACTAGTAGGTCGCGTCTCCCACTATGTCATGGTCAGTTGAAAGAGAGCGTGGCCTTATCTGCCCGAGGGTAGGGGGTAAAGCTAGGCTGAGTTTAACCAGCTCGTAAATGGGTCCGCTATCGACGTGCCAGGTAAATATTGGCTGACTACTGGCCAGGCGGATAGTGATGTCTCTTCCACTTACATGGTTGCACGTCCAGTGGGCAACGATCTGGTGTAGAGTGTACTAGACCCTGGTGATAATCTAGAGAGGAAATGTACTGATATGTGGATCCAGCTGGGGATTGGTGTGCCTGTGTTACATCTTGCATATGACATTTGGCCATGTAGGCCTTGCATCGCATAGCCTTGGTATGGCTGACAACATTCATGGACTTACTGGCATTTCCGCATAGCATTCATGGACTTGCCAGTATTTCCGTATTACTCTGATATTGTATACTTGGCACATATATTGCGCACACATTTACACCACCCTCTAAGCTTCCTGTAAGCTTATGCACGACTCTTGCATGCAAGTGACGTTAGGATGCAATCGAGCTGAGGCAGGAGCGTGCGACTGAGCCTATGGAGTTTTGATATCTACTTGTATTCCCCTTCCGCATTGTATTCTAAAGTTTTTTATTATAGTGGATATGTGGTAATGTTGTTGGTTGTGGGTTATGCTTATGGTTATGCTTCTTTACAAAATTTTATTTTAAAAATCCTCCTTGTAGGATCCTAGGATCGGAATCCGGTATATGGGTGCCGGGAGCCGAGAATGGGGTACTACAGAGGCTGTCAGCGACGGATTCGGCGATCGAAAATTTTATGAGCATGATTTCCGAGTTTGGGGCGTAACACAACCAGTCGAAGGTTTTCCTCGACTTGTCTAAGGTTACGTAGACAGCACACGGACTGCAGAAATTTGAGGCTGTTTTCGAATCTTTGCAACTCGGTGCGAAAGTTAGAGTTGCAAAACTATAAATAGGAGTCCCTAAGATGTTCCTAGGCATCTCCTATGGTTTAAGGAGTGGAGTAAAAGGGTGGAGCTACCGTCCGGGAGTTTTTCTTCTTCTTCCTCAGTTAATGTTTTATTTAAGAGTCTTTAGTTCAATCATGTCTATGGTCGGTTAAACCTCTTAGCTAGGGCTAAGAGGTGAAGCTTGTATTGTGATTGGGATGTTTGCATTGTTTTAATTCAGGTTTTGTTGAACTCTCTTGGATTCCAGTTTGATTATGAAGGAATATTTTTAATTTTTAATGGTTTGTTGTGACAAATTACAATAGATCTGCGATAGTTTGAACTATCTTCTTTTCTTGAATTAAGATTGTGAAATTAGGAAATCCTATTGTTCACCATCATCCCTTGGGCATGGTAGGATGATGGAATCCTTCCTAACCTTCACAATTCTCTTATGATTGGTTGTGGGATTGGTAAATCTTGTTGTTTGCGTTGTCTCCTGGGCATGGTTAGGTGATGGAATCACTTCCAAATCCTCACAACTCTCATCCATTGAGGATTAGATCCACGACAAGTTCAGAGATCTGACAAATCTCTTCTTAACAATTGGATAAGATAAGACTCTGATTCCAATTATGTCCTTGAATCAAGCATAGATCTCCCTAATCTCTACAAGTGGATCCTTGGAAACCCTAGTTCCCACCTTTAATTTCTTAAGTTTCTAATTCCATACATCACAATTACTCCCTTTATTTCCTGATTTAGATTTACATCTTCTTCTAGTTCTAGTTCTAGCTCCAGTTACTTTCAGAAATGTACGAGAATAGTCCCTGTGGATTCGACCTCGGTCTCACCGAGATTATTACTGCATCGCGACCCTACACTTGGGGTTGTGAACAGTTTCTGAAAGTAACTAGAACTAGAACTAGAGAAAGATCTAAATTAGAAATCTAGAAATAAAGGAGTAATTGTGAAAGGAATTCAATAATCTAAAGGGAACTTGGGTTCCAAGGATCCATTTGCAGCTATCAGGATGTTTCCTTATTTGATTCAAGGAACACAATTGGAATTGGAGTCCTATCCTATCCAATTGGAAGATATAGCAATTAAATCAAATTTAAACTTTCATTGACCTAATTCTCGAAGAAGGAGAATTATGATTATTGGCAGGATTCCATCACCAAACCATGCCCATGGGACGATGGCAAACAACAGGATTTACCCATCCCATAATCTCAATTAAGAACAAAAAGATACTCGAAGCTATTGCAGATCTATTGAAATTTAAGTCACAACGAACCATTAAAAACTAAAAGTATTCCTTAAATATCAAATTAAAATCAAAGAAGTTCAACAAGAATAAGAATCAAACAAGAAAAACATCCCAACACGCTACAAGCTTCACCTCTTAGCCCTAGTTAAGAGGTTTAGCCAACCATAGACATGATTGAAATCAAAACCCTAGAAGAAAGCATTAAAAACTAGGAAAAATGGAAGAAGAAACTCTTGGATGATGGTTCCACCCCTTTGCTCTGCTCCTTTAAACCCTAGATATCCCAAAAAGTTTTTAGGAAACCCATATTTATAACTTTGCCCGTCTAAATTTGCAAAACCGACTCAATGTACGCAGTCCACATAAGTCGTTCGATGACATCGAACGTCCTTCGATGTCATCAAAGGATGTTCAAATTCCGGAAGTCGCGCCTTTACACACTACGTAACTTTTCTGCATTGCGTAAGTTCGTGTGTCATCGAACCTTCCTTCGATGTCATGGAGAAGTCTTTCAATGCCATCAAAGGGTCTTCGATCCATCGAGAATGTGTCCAAAACGGTCTAGCAAGTTGCTTTAGAATTCTTCAATAAATTTGATGCCAATGAACAGACTTCGATGTCATCAAGCAGTTCTTCGATGTCATCGAGAGAGGCTTCGAGTAATCAAAAACTGATCCCAATATGTCCAGCGACCAACTCAATTTTCATGTAAAAATTCGATGTCATCGACTTGTGTTCGATGTCATTGTTGAGGGTCAAATATTGCATATTATCCCCCATTTATATCTTGGTTTTATGAGCATGATACTGCATAATGTCATATTTTACTCATGTTTGTGTTACAAGGTGAATTTAAGAGCTTAGATTAGAAAAGGTACTAAAAGCGCGGATTTGATGCTCAAGATCATCAAGGCAAAGAATCGATCTTAAGAGATAAAGATTGGAGATTTCAAGGTCCCAAGATTCAAGAAAACTAAGTGGAGAAGGAAAAAAGTCAAAAGAACAAGTGCGGAATTCACATTGATTGTGTCATCAATCACTGCTCAATGACATCAAAGCTGCCATTTGATGACATTGAACACGGTTGATGACATTGAATTTATGAATGACATTGAAAATCGAAAGAAAATCGAGTTGGTTGCTGGACAAATTGAAGACTTTTTTCAATGACTCGAGGACTTGTTCGATGACTCGAAGCATTGCTCGATGACGTCGAAGCTCGTTCGATGGCATCAAATTTTATGTGGATTTTCGGCAAAACTCGCTGGATATATTGGGCACAATGTTCGATTACTCAAAGTCCTCCTCAATGATATCAAAAACCTGCTCGATGACATCAAAGGCCTCTTCGATGACATCAAAATTGTTGAAGAAATTGAAATAACTTGCTGGACTGTTTTGGACGCATTATTAACTCCACGAACAACGCTCGATGACATCAAAGACATCTTCGATGACATCGAAGGTAGGTTCGTTGACATAGAAGGTTATACAGTCCAGATGAAGTTACAACAGCATGAAAAAAAATTAAAAGGCACCTTTGATGACTTCGAAGGCAGTTCGATGTCATCGAACGACTTACACAGAATTGCGCAGAGTTACGCGGAGTGCATAAATTTGAGGCGGTTTTTGGATTTTTTCAAGTCGGTGCGAAAGGAGGTGTTGGATAACTATAAATAGGAGTCCCCATGGCATCCCTGGGTATCTATCTAGGGTTTAGATGAGCGAAGCACAAGGGTGGAGAGCCGTCGTCATGTATTTTCTTCTTTCTTCCTTAGTTTTTCATACTTTCTTCTAAGGTTTTAGATCCAATCATGTGTATGGTTGGCTAAACTTCTTAGCTAAGACTAAGAGGTAAAGCTTGTAGCGTGATGGGTGTTTTTATTATTTTAATTCATGTTTATGTTGAACTCTCTTTGATTCTAACTTGATATTTGTGGAATACTTTTAGTTTTTAATGGTTTATTGTGACTTAAATTACAGTAGATCTGCAATAGCTTTGAGTATCTTCTTTTGCTATTTCGAGATTGTGGGCTTGGTAAATCCTATTGTTTGCCATTATCTCATGGGCATGGTTTAGTGATGGAATCCCTGCCAATTATCCTAATTCTCATCTTTTGAGAATTAGGTCAAGGAAGTTCAGATTTGATCTTAGTTTCTATATCTTCCAATTGGATAGGATAAGACTTCAATTCCAATTGTGTTATTTGAATCAAGTAAGAGGTCTCCCTGATTGCTACAAGTGGATCCTTGGAAACCCTAGTTCCCACCTTTGAATTCTTAAGTTTATAATTAAACATTTCACAATTACTCCTTTTTTTTATTTCAGGTTTAGATTCACATTTTTTCTAGTTCTACTTCTAGTTTCTTTCAGAATACACACGAGATTAGTCCCTGTGGATTCAACCTCGGTCTCACTGAGATTATTACTGCATCACGACCCTACACTTGGGGTTGTGAGCAGTCATCGAACAGTGGCTTCGATGTCATCAAACGGTGGTCGATGACACAGATAATGAATTGAATTTCAGCACTTTGTTCTTTCGACTTCCTTCCTTGTCCACTTGGTTTTGAAATCTTCAATCTTAGTTTCCAAAGATCCATTCTTTGCCTTGGTAATTCTTGAGCCTTAAATCCATGCTTTTAGCATTCTTTTCAATCCAAGCTCTTAAACTCACCTTACAACAAAAACATGTATAAAATATACCATTATGCATTATCATGTTCATCAAACCAAGATATAAATGGGGAAAAATATGCAATATTTGAGTCTCAACAATATCTTTTCTGCTCATATCATTTAATCTGCTCCATGGTTATATATTTTTTTAAATGATCTTGTCAGATAATGTTTATATATTTCCTGTTCTAAACATTACGATGCATTGAGTGTCTTCTCTTCTCTATACTAAATTTTATCATCTATTATGTTATTGGCATACTTCTTGGTATTTCTTTACCAATGACTGACAAAAAGGGGGAGAAGAAACCTACCCACCAAAACAATGATTTTGTTCTGCAGAGTTTGTTCCTTCTGTTACAGGTTGATCATGGAAGAAACTATGGGGGAGAAATATTACTGTGTTATTATGTTACAATGATTTGAGTTGTAAATTGGTATTTTAATACGTAATCTTTCATCATTTTGATATGTCATTGGTATGGGCCATGACAATGTCTTAGGTTAGGTTGTTTTTTGTCACATAATTGGCAAAGAGGGAGATTGTTAGTGCACTCACCATGTACCCATGTTTGTCAATCATGTGACTAGTTGTGTCGAGTAGTCGAATGGGTCCTTGGCAAATGAAGACCGATGATTTAACTGGAGCAGAAGCCCAAGCTACATGTTCAAAGTACAAAGAAGCTTCTATGATCTTGATCTTGCCTATAGATGATCCTAACCCAAATAAGAAAACCCACTTGGATCATTTATTCAAGCCATTCTAAGTCTACATTTTCCATCATTCTAGTGTTGACTTTAGTAGGTTTAAAGTTGTTGAATGAATAGCTAGACAAAAGTTCAAAATAGGAAAATTTGTTCCAATTTGGTGGAGAAGGTGCCATCGAATGGCACCTTCGGTACCACCGAAGACACTTCGATGCTACCGAAAGTGCCCAAAACAGTCCAGCAACATATCTAAGATAATTCGGTAACACCGAATGGATTTTCGGTCCCACCGACTCCTACCGAAGAATAAATTTTTGGTGCCACTGAAAGTAACAAATTTCATTCATTAGCTTTAGGATATAATTTGGTACCACCGAGTGATATTTCGGTGACACTGACTGCAATTTGGTGCCACCAAAAACTCACTCGGTAGAACCGAAAACTAGTCATTTTAGATCCGTTGAGACTTTTTCTTTATAAATATAGGACCCGGAACTTTATGAAAAAGTGTGGATTTAGGCATTTTAGAGTCTCAAGTGTATCTCAAGTTTATCTCACTCATCCTAGACTCTATCCACACAAGATTCATGTTCTTTCATTGTGATTCCTCACTTCAATGAGCATTCAAAGCTCCTATTATGAAGAACATGATCTCTAGCCTGTTCTAGAGTATAGAGACCAAACCCATTGGCAAATCCTCTATCTCCATGATAATCTAGAACATCCATTAGTTGAAACTCTTAGGAAATCCACTCATAACCTTTGATAGGAGATTCAACCCACTCCTATTACCTTAGATACCTTTATAGGAACATCATATGCAAGGTACTTGATCGTGAATATGATACAATAGGAAAATCACAGTGAAAAGGGAGAGCTCTCAGTCCTAAGGGGGGGGGGGGTGAATAGGACTATGCCAAATTAAAAAATAATGAACTGAAATATCAAATAAAACAGAACAAATTAGAGATCTCAATTGTAATAGTATTGAGAAATTGATTCAAACCTTGTTCAAAGGATAACCTTACACCAAAAATAAATGTTTATGGTAGGACAACCTGATTTCTTGAATGCAGTAAGGATCAAGATTGCAAACTAAAACAAGAGGCAAATGAAGGAAGCTATCTATTACAAGCACTTACCACATATACATGAAAAGATTACAAACATTCAGCACACATCCATCACATACATCATCCACCAAAAAATACCAGGAGTTATAGTGGTTCGATGTGTACACCAACTGTTCTCAAACAACCACACCTACTCCACTCTCAATAATTACAACCCACGTGATATTGACATTCACTAATAATCAAGATTTTCTCAGGTTCACCATAAAACCTATACAGTTGTGTTTTCAAATGGGCTATCACAATCAAAACCCCGTGCTGAGATTTTCTGGGTGATCTCAATCAAAACCAATACAGAGATTTCTGGCTTATCTCAAAACCCAAAACAAATAAACAATGAATACTTATCTTCTTCTTGAAGACACTGTTTGATGTAGCCCATAGAACCGCTTTGCTTGATGTGTAGATGTTCAATGTCCAATAAACATAATCAAGGTTCTAGGTTCTAAACAGATTTTAAATTATCTCAAACCTTGGGCTACTTGTTTGAATTCCATAGATCTCATAAAGTATAGTAAAACTACCTTTAAAAAATCAGATTCATAAAACAGAGATTAAGGAATTACAAAATCAAATAGGCTATTAAAGGATCTAAAATTACCGGACTATAGCTTGATAATGACAGGGACTTTTCTCTCAAAGTGGAGACTTTTTGTAGCTTTTCTGAATGATTTGGAATGAGAAAAGACCTCTATTTAAAGGCTGCAAAATGGTTCCTTCAACTGGTCTAAGGTCTCCTTTGACTGGTCTAAGAATCAACAAAATTTCAAATTTTTTGACGCGATCGGATAAAACCGACCTTCGACTGGTCGAGTGGCCTGGTCGACTGGTCAAGCATAGCCTTCGGCTGGTCGAGGGAGCATAAAATAGGTTGTTGGAGTTCGAGTCGAGCTCCCCACGACTGGTCGAACGAGTCTCCACGACTAGTCTAGCAAGGTGCTTGACTAGTCAAGGAACTACCAGAAAAACTCCAAATTTAAATTTGAATCTTGGACTGTTCGAAGCATTTGTTGGACTGGTCGAGCCAGAGCCTGGACTAGTCGAACTTAAGCTTGGACTAGTTAAATTTAAGCCTAATCTAAATATAAAAATCCGTGAATAATTTGCATAAGAAAGGGTATAAGTCTAGGGTCTTTCTAGGGTCACTTATACCTGAAATATTGGACATTTAAGTTACTACTTGAATCTTCAGTAGCTTCAATAGATCTTCTACTTAAATTGGTCTTGAAATAATAGCTTGATCTTGAACTTGAAGTAGAAGCAGATCTCAAACTTGTAGTATTATCTTCATGTCTTACACTTTCAAACTTCATATGATGATCTTGAAGGTGAACTTTCCATCTTGATCCTCTTGAAGGTGAATGTTCCATCTTGTGAATAAGTCACACTCTAAATTGTAATGTCTCATCGAAATTTGACAACTAAGGGTGCTTTATACATCACAGCACTTACAATCTCCCCCTTTCTCAAATTTGTGACAAAACAAACTTAGAAAATTACAATACACAAACTTCACAACTTCACATTCATTCACAACACTCTTTCACGACATCTACCCCCCCTCAATCTACTCCCCCTCAGTCTGAGCTTTCACTTGTGTGGAGTACTTGTATTAACAAATACACATATATCCACAATATACAATCCACTCACATTGCATTTGATTTAATCATTACCATAACAAGCAAATATTAATCATACTCATAACCATAAAATAACAAGTGTCTCCCCCTTTTTGTCACAACTTGACAAAAGGAAGAAAGAATCATAAATGAAGCATAAATATGATTAAGAGCAAAATATGATGTAGAGTAGCATCAAGAGAGTATCATAAAGAGAGTGTCATCTAAGATAAAGTCATACAATCCAAGAGAAAGTGAAAGTTAAAGTTATACATTCCTAACACAAATAAAATCAAAGACTAGTCAGAACCTGAGGAAGAAGCAGGTGGAATGGACGGTTCAATCTGATGAAGTCCCCTAGTAATGCGATGAAAATATTTTTGCATATATTTCATTGAAGATTTGTGACTTTCAGTCAGATTGCCCTGTGACATTTTTAACTCGCCCACCTTCTCCTCTAAAGAGCGAAGGCGCTCATCAAAGTGAGACGGCTGAAAATCAGGATCCGCCTCATCATCAGTTTCCAACTCATCAAAAATATCATCCATTGTAGTGTCTGCAGGCAGAGTGTCTTCTTCATCAACTTATACATCCTCCTCATCACGTTGGCCAGGAAAATACTCCAAGTTCATCTTATTAATGTTGGAGTTATTGAATGGAAGAACAGCTATCGGTGCCTAAGCAGGCGAAATGACCACATTACAATGAAGTGCTAATGCAGTCATCAGATAGGCAAAAGGTATATAACCATGGCCAGGATGGAGACGGAATTATATAATGATATAACAGGTAATAGAAAGAAGACATATGGGTATGCCAGACAAGACAAAATGAAGAATGCGACACATGAAGGAGATAAGTTCGGCCATGTTCCCAAACCTAGGATACACATTGGCAATAAAGATGCGGTGAAGAACCTTGTATTTGGGCAACATTTGATTGGCACAAAGGGCATTACCTGAACTCCATTCAGCATCAAACCGACACAATTTACGAGTAATTTTACGCCTTTCAGTTTCAGACATTCTCTCAACTAGTGTATGTATAGGAATACCTTCATCATTAACAGTAATGTCCAGTAAGCCAGAAATGAGATGTTTATCGACATGGAACGTCCCTTCTATAAAATTGATAGAGAAAGTCAGATTATCTAGAGGTGCTTCACTAATAGATGCATACATCCCTTGCGCAATTGAACGGTATGCCGGTCCACCCCAATTTAGAATTTTTTCTTCCCAACCAACAACAGTAAGGATGGGAAGAAGATGAAATGGAGCCAAATGATCAATATTTACAGTTCTTTCGACAATGATTTCTCTATTGCGAAGATCCCACACATACTCCGGGTCTTCCTCGAGTGGCCTTAGTGTTCTAACCCTAAGAGGAGTTGCCCATACCACGAGTTGATTTCTTCTTAGTTCGATTATCCATAGGATGATTGCAATAGAGAGAATAAAAAATAGATGATGGGTTTCAAAGAGATTAGATTTTATAGCTAAAACTATCAAAAATGGAATGGAAAACCCAAATCGACTACAAAATGTTGTGAAAGAAGCATACAATAACCCAAATCTAGAAGAAAATTGAAAATGAAGCACTTACAATGATTCTATGATGATGGGTTCGACAAGTCGAGAGAGGGCTTGAAGAGGAAGATGAAGAAATTGAAGAAATAAAGTGATTTTCTCTTTTTAGAGACACCCACCCTCGCTCCACGACTGGTTGAGCACGTGCTTGACCCGTCGAGGCTCGACTAGTCAAGTACGTGCTCGATCGATTGTGACAACTGAAAATTAAATTTTATTTAAAATTTTTCAAAATTTTTGCATAAAAAATATAAAAATTAAAGCATACAAAAATAACATAATTCAATTAATTTGAATTACACATACCAATATCAAATTTTAATTTAGAAAATCTATTCCTGTCAAGCGGTTTAGTCAAAAATGTCAGCAAGCTAATTTTCTGTCTAGATATATTCTAAAGAAATGCTTTTATCTTCAACCAATTCTCGAATATAGTGATAATGAATGTCAATATGCTTCATACGTGAATACTGGATAGGATATTTTGAGATATTAATTGCGCTAGAGTTGTCGCAATACAAGATCATTGTATCTTGCGCAATTTCGTAATCGTTTAGCATTCTTTTCATCCAAACAAGCTGGGTACAAGCATTACCAGCTGCAATGTATTTAGGCTTAGTTATGGATAACGATACTGAACTCTGTTTCTTACTGTGCCAGGAAACTAAACAATTCCCAACATAGAGACATTCACCACTGGTAGACTTTCCATCATCAATGTTCCCTGCCCAGTCAGCATCTGTATATCCAGGTAATTGAATATTTGTATCATGTGGATACCAGAGGCCTAAATTAATAGTACTTGCGACATATCTAATAATGCATTTGATAGCAATAAGATGTGATTCTTTTGGATCTAATTGATATCTAGCACAGATACCTACATTGAATGCAATATTTGGTCCTACTTGCAGTTAAGTATAAGAGACTACCAATCATGCTGTGATATAACCGAGAGTCTATACTTTTACTTGTTTCATCCTTTGAAAGTTTAAGAGTCATACTCATAGGAGTATCGAATTTCTTACCATTTTCAAATTCAAATTTCTTAACAAAATCTAAAGTATACTTGGTTTGAGAAATGAAGATACCATCTTCTAGCTATTTAACCTGCAAGCCTAGAAAGTAGTACAATTCTCCAACCATACTCATCTCGAATTTGGATTTCATAAGCTCTGCAAACTCAACGAACAGGTTAGTGCATGTAGAACCATAGATAATATCATCAACATATATTTGTACAATTAGTATGTGTTCATTATATTTTTTAACAAATAAGAATTTATCAACACTTCCCATAACAAAATTGTGACTGAGTAAGAACTTAGTCAGCTTCTCATACCATGCCTTAGGAGCTTGTTTCAGACCATAAAGAGTCTTGTTAACGTGATATACATGATTAGAGTGTTTAGGGTCCTTAAAGCCCTTAGGTTGTTCCACATAGACCTCTTGATGTAGATCAACATTTAAGAAAGCACTTTAACATCCATTTGATATATCTTGAACTTTTCGAAGCAGGCAATGGATATAAATAATGTGATAGAATCAAGACGAGCTACTGGAGCAAAGGTTTCATCATAATCGACTCCTTTATTTAAGTGTGTCCTTGTATAACTAGTCTAGCCTTGTTTCTGATTATATTCCCAATTCATCAAATTTATTTTTGAAAATCCATTTGGTTCCAATTATGTGTTTATCAGATGGTCTTCGAACCAAGTACCAAACATCATTCCTAACAAATTGATTTAATTCTTCTTACATGGTAACAATCCAATTTTCATTAATAAGTGCTTCTTTTACGTTGGCTAGTTCAACTTGAGAAGTAAAGCAAACGTAATTGCAAATGTTTTCTAATTGTTTTCTAGTACGCACACCAGTGAGAGGATTTTCTAATATTAGATCAGTAAGATGATCTTTAATTGATCATAGTTTAGTATTGACTGGACTAGACGAGGAGTCAGGTTTCTCAATTAAATTGACTTCATCATCTTTTCAACTAGATGTGGGTGTGTGTTGGTGATCATCAATTACAACATTAATAGATCCCTGAATTACACTTGTTCTCTTTTTAAGAACGCGATATGCTCAACTATTCAGAACATAACCCAAGAATATCCCTTCATCACTTTTGGCTTTAAACTTCTCTAAATTTTCACGGTCATGTAAGATGAAGCACTTACTTCCAAAAATTCGAAAGTATTTAACAGTTGGTTTCTTATTAAACCACAACTCATAAGCTATTTTATCTTTAGATTTTCTTATATACACACAGTTTATAATATAGCATGCAGTATTTACAGCTTCAGCCCACAAGTTTTTGGATAACTTCATGCTATTTATCATAACATTGGCCATATCTTGTAGCACTATTATTTCTTTCAACAACCTCATTCTGTTGAGATGTTTTAGGAGCAAAAAACTCTTGCGATATGCCATGATCGGTATAGTATTTCTCAAAATTGCTATTTAGAAATCAGTACCATGATCACTTCTGGTCTTGATAACATTCATTTCTATTTCAGTCTGAATTCATTTTAGTATCTTTTTACTTCATCGAGAGTCTCAGATTTTTCTCTCATAAATGCTACCCAAGTAAATCTGTTAAAGTCATCAACAATAATCAGAAAATACTTCTTACCACCTCTACTCTCCATTCTGGTTGGTCCAATTAGATCCATATGGAGAAGTTCAAGGGGTTTGGATGTGGCAGAGGAGTTCACTTTCTTGCGACTACTCCTAGTTTGTTTGCCAATCTGGCATGCAACACGTATTTTATCAACTTTCTTTAGTTTGTGTAGACCACTAATAAGATCGATTTTTATTAGTCTATAGAGATTTCGGTAGTTAACATGTCCAAAGCATTTATGCCATAAGTCAGTTTCATCTGTTTGGACCATGTAACATGAGAATGTAGATGACCATGACTCATTAATGATATAACAATTTTCAGAAGTCCTACGACCATTTAATATCATACAACCTTTCTCATTTGAAATCTCGCATCCCGATTAGTAAATTTAACACTATGTTTGTTATCGCATATTTGAGATATACTAAAAAGATTGTGCTTAAGACTTTCAACATATAAGACGTTTTCAAAAGGAGGAAGGTTAGAAATTTGTACAGTACCTTGGCCAATAATCTTGCAGTTGCTTCCATCACCAAAAGTAACTGAGCCATCATTCATTTCTATGTAGTTGGTGAATATATCTTTGTCACCTGTCATATGTCTTAAACAACCATTGTTTAGGTACCACTTTGAATGACTAGAAGACTTGAAGGCAGTGTGGGCAACAAGACAAGTAACTTTAGGAACCCATTTCATTATTGTTTTGGGTTTAGGAGTAGTATTGGTTTTCCTTGGCTTGGTAGAATTGAAATTTCTCTGTCTATCAACTTTGATTTAGAGTTAGATTTGAGAAGCTCCTTGAGTAAGTTCACTATTTTTTCAGCTAGGGGGCGATAACTTTGATTTCTAAAGCTAATGTTATTAGGATTGACTTTAGAAGCTCGATAGGGTTTTGAATTTTTCAAGTTGTTTTGGTTATTTTTTGTCAAGCTCTTTCCTTTTGAGCTTGAGGATTCTCCTTTAATAAATATAGGAGATTCTTTAATGGACTTGGTTCCATCACTGCCAAGAACCTCAGACACAGGTGGTTTCCATTTGGTTTCCGTGGCTTGCCACATGCTTTCATCAATGGATTTCAAGAAAATCCTCATTCTGGATTTCCGATAAGCATAATTTGAGTCATCAAAAGGTGGTGGCCTAGTAATAGACAAGCTATCAAAATTTGATATAACACAAGCTCTAGATCGATAAACTCAAGGAATTTAATCCAAGCAAATGAGTAACTTAGCTCTGATACCACTTGAAAAGGGAGAGCTCTCAGTCCTAGAGGGAGGGGGGGTGAATAAGACTATGCCAAATTAAAAAATAATGAACTAAAATATCAAATAAAACAGAACAAATCAGATATCTCAATTGTAATAGTATTGGGAAATTAATTCAAACCTTGTTAAAAGGACAACCCTACACCAAAAACAAATGTTTATGGTAGGACAACCTGATTTCTTGAACACAGTAAGGATCAAGATCACAAACTAAAACAAGAGGCAAAGGAAGGAAGCTATCTATATTTGTTAAAATACAGGTGGTATAACCCTAGAAAGACCTTAAGTTTAGGTACTTTCAAAAAGTTATTAAACTTGGATTTTAATAGTGTTTTTGCTCTGGAATTCGGCCAGCCTAACTTCCTCGGCTAACTTAACTTCAAGCCCAGGCAAAATAACAAATTTCGTTGAAAATTTTTCCAGCCTAAGTTATGGTTCAGCTAGCCTAAGCTTGAAATTCAGCTAGCCCGAGTGAGTTCGGGTCAAATTCCAGCAATGCAAACTTTTGATTTTTGCAGAAATTCAGCCAACCGAATTGTGAAATTCGGTCAGTCGAATTTTGGATAGATCTTATCCCACGCGATTCGATAGCCATTGGAACAAATTCAGTAGAATCCGACTAGCCAAAGCCTTTCTTAGGCTAGCCGAATTTCCAATATCTTTGGTTATAAATAGTGGCTTTCTCTCATTTTAAAGTACAATGAAAAATCACTTTAAACCTTCTACAAGAGAGACAGAAACTCAAGTCTTCAGCAAGCTATCTGTGTGGCATTTATAATTTATTTTTTATCTTATTCAATTCCCTTTTCTCAAGATCATTTCAATCTTATTTTAAAGAGTATTTTATAATCTCTTTGAGATCTAAAGAGAATTGAATCAAGTAGCATTTAGGTTAATCATTTCTATAATTTATAGAACTCTATACTCTTTCTGTTTGAGGGAATATTGCCTCCTCTACGTTCAAGAAAGAAGTTCTTCTGCTACAAGCTTCTGCTATGTCTTCGAATCTATATTTGAAGATAAGTATTTTACAACTTATTTCATTTTAGGTTTGTCTGAGATAACCTGTGAAAATCTCAGGGGTTTTTATTTGTCATAGCCCATCAAAATCATAAAAGGGGTTTTTATTTGTCATAGCCTGTCAAAATCACAAAAAGGGTTTTTATTATGATAGCTAGTGAAAATCACTAGGAAATGTGTTAGGTTGTTAAGGTGAACCTATGAAAACCTTATTATAGTGAAAACCAAAATTACGAGGGTAGTAATTTTAGGAGTGGAGTAGGTGTTGTTGTTTTAAGCTCCGAACCACTATAACTCCTTATGCCTTATGGTGAATGCTTTATTCTTTTAGTAGTGGATGTTATTTATTTTCATTCTTGTGGTGAATGTTGTAATCATTTTATATTTTCTTGCTAAAATTGATTTTAAAGACATTCGTGAAATAAGGTTGTCTTGCCTGATATTTTAGGTGAAGGTCATCCTACGAATCATTTAGAATCAAGGTTTTAATACTCAGTCGATTGAGATTTTTGTACTTTATATATTTCGCATTTATTTTAATTATTTGGCATTGTCCTATCAACTCCGCTCTAGGACATCGCTAGTTCTCCTTTTCAAGTAGTATAGAGTGGATTGCTCTTTTTATTTTTATTTTTTGAATTTACCTCCTTGAGTTAGATCCAAATATATAAGATGTCAAATTTTGAAAGCTTATCCATTACCATGCACCTCCCTTTGATGGCTCTAATTATTCATATTGGAAGGCCAGGATGAAGATCTTCCTTAAATCCATTAATGAAAGTGTGTGGCAAGCCACTGTGACTAAATGAATCCCTCATGTGATGGAAGTAATAGCTGAAGATCGAACCATATCAATGAAAGAAACAACATACACTTTTTCGACTACTGTTCAGAAAAGTAAAAGCAGTGTAAATGCAAAGGCCTTGATTGCAATAACTTGTGCTCTATTGCCAAATGAATTCAAAAGAATCATTTTGTGCAATACAGCTAAACAAGCATTGGATATTCTTGAAATGACACATGAAGGAACTACCATTGTCAAAAAATCTAAGATCCAAATCCTCACAACCAAATTAGAGGAAATTCGTATGGAAGAAAATGAGTCTTTTATGGACTTCTATATGAAACTAAATGACATAGTAAATTCCATGTGGGGTCATGGAGATAGAATCCCTGAACGCGAGGTTAGTGCAAAAATATTGTGATCACTTCCTGATAGGTTTAATTCAAAAGTTACTGTTATATAGTAATTAAGGGATACCGATACTATGAAAGTTGAGGAGTTAATTGGTTCTCTTCAAACTTACAAGCTGAATTTCAAAGTTCCTAAAATCAAGTCCTGTAACGCCCTGAAAATCGAGGGTCGAGCATAAACTCAACTCCGAGTTCCAGAACATCACTTATGCAACAAAATGAATGATGATTGAATGTTGACTGTATTCGTGCATTTGAACATGAGTGAGATTAAGCCAAAACAGCATATCAT